>JASSUY010039221.1:17359-31421 GCA_032466535.1 Forpus xanthops | reverse complement strand
ATTGGCAATATCAATCGTGGCATACCACTTGGCTGCCTTTGACTCTAGTTCATACTGAAGTTCTAGCATGTCCGGTACGGCAGCACTCAAGGATGGTGCAACTTCATTCAGGCCACGATAGTCTACTGTTAGTCTCCACTCCCCGTTAGACTTCCGTACTGGCCATATGGGGCTACTAAAGAGTGAATGGGTCCTACTGGTCACTCTTTGGCTGTCCAATCTGCGGATCAGCTTACGGATGGGAATCAGGGAGTCTTGGTTGGTGCGATATTGCCGTCGGTGCACTGTTGTGGTAGCAATTGGCACTTGTTGCTCTTCGACATTCAGCAGCCCCAGAACAGAAGGATCTTCTGAGAGATCAGACAAGGTGGACAGCTGACAACTGCTGCTGCTGAACCCATGACAATGTATTAGATCACCTTACACAATTTTTTCTCATGCATAATTAGAGAATTAAAAGAACTATAAGGCAGATGTCAAAGTAGACTCCTACATAATATTATATAAAAAAAAAGTGGATACCTTAGGTCAACTGATTCAACTGTTCATGGTTTCCTGAAGAATGTGTTATTTTCCTTAAAAGTACAATATGCACTTCCTAAAGGTACATTTCTGAAGGATTAAGTTGTTATTCTTCAACATATTCATAAAATGTCCTAGCAAAGGGTATGGACTATTCATCCTTCAGTAATAAATAATAATTAACTTATTTTCCTTTGTTCATGGCTTATTTTCAAATCTAATAGTTAGAGAACAGGATAAATTCTAGGAATAACTACTTACACTTTTGTCTACCTTTTATTATATATCTATAGAAAACAGACATAAATGACACTTGGACCTTTTTTAGCTATGCTGTTAAAATTTTTGAGAAGTTTGAACAACATTTTCCTGCTTTACTATACAATAACTTAAAAAAAAATTATCTTATTGGAAGTTCTGGAACAAGTGGATTAATTGTAGCCCAACTGCTTCAGCATCATCTCTTTCACAGTTCTTGTAACATATTCTAATATCTTTCATTAGTCTTATCTATTAGACATAGGGCAGAGCTTATGTTTGCATTTGCTACTGCACATTATTTTGCCTGAAATATGATGTCACCTTTCAAAAGCATTAGGTATCAAGCTGACTATGACTCCATTTACATGCATGCAGAAGGAACAGCTTCCTCTTATTTCATTATATCACTGTGAGAAAATGGCTTAAGAGGAAAATTATTGTGCTTACACCAGAGGCCTGATTAGAAACAAAGCAAAACAAAAAGAACTATAAAACTGTATGAAAAAAAATATTTTTAAATATAGTTCTATTTGTTTATCCTGAATGTATTTTAATTTTGAAAGTTATGAAATCCACAGTCAGAGAAAATCATACTGTTTGCTTTTAAATAACTGTCATTTCATAGGAAAAATAGAATGTCATGAACTGCTAGTCATTTTAGTATACAGAATCAATATATTTTCAAAGAGCTTCCCAGTTCCATGCAATAAAGTTGTATTTCATTGTATTCACCCACCTGAAATTTATATCTTTAGATCATCTGCAAGATCATGAAAACTCCTGCAGCTAATACTGCAGTCACCATACTGCTGAATTATGAATTGTGCTCTCAAAGCCACAAACTGCTAACTTTGTTTACATGATTGATGTTAACCAAAGACTTCATAAGGATTCAAGTTTAAGTCAGGTTTGCTAATGAAAAGACTTGGTAGGAAGGACTAATGGAGGGAGATTAATGGGAGAGCCCTGGGTCAGGAATGGGCACTGATGAAAGATTTCTGATCATTTATTGGGAATTTAAAAATAGCACGCCTTTGAGAATCTGACAAGGAAAGTCAGAAAGAAAGTGTAACCGCGGTGTAAATGTGAGGAGTAATACTACACATAAAGACTTCTGAATCAGCAATGCAGCTAGAGAGAGTGAGCAATTACAGGCTGCCACTGCTTAATCACATTGAGCTATTCTTGAAATATCTATAAGAAGCTATGAAATAAGTTCCCCCAAATCATCTGAAATAATATTCAATTATTATTTTCTTAAAGATGCAGAGAAGCAAGCAAAATTAAGCAATTCCTCAGTTACAGTACGCTTTGTAGGTCACCGTAAAGATTCTGCCAAAAAGCTTTTGCTTCTTACACGGATGTGGATCTTTAGATAAATTGTATCTGCAGCTCATAATGGGAATAATGGAGTATGACACTTTCTTTAGTGCCACTCATGGGTTTTATAGAATGTCCCTCCAAAGTAAATTATATAAATAAAGGATGGAGTACTGAGCCTTACACATCCCATGAAAATTCACTCCTTATTGGCCAGGAAAGAAAAAAAGAGACCCTGACTCGCATATTTTTTCTCTTCCTTGGTTCAAGGAACTTATTTACTTTCAGAGGAGCAGCACAGTTTTTTTAAAAGCTGTGTTTTAATCCCTTCCTGCTTTCTTCATTTCCATCTTTGTCTGCAACTTGATGGTTGCAGCAAAACTTTGGGAAGCAGCAGATGTAGGTTCAAATCCTGGCAAACTAAAGTGAGAAAAAGTAAAAGTCCTCCACCTCATGGAAAAGTGCACTAACCACTGTGATATTATGAAAATAAAATGGTGGTAGTAGCAGCATTTGAAAAGGAAGCGTCAGCTACTACAGTAGGGTGTGAACTGTTTGATTTTGTTACTGTGAGTTAGGAGTTCTCTGAACAATATTATGAGGTCAAGTCCCTGAGGGAACTTGCACACAGAAGTGTCAGTTACTGAATTCCAGTCAGACATAAGCATTTATATGACAATACGTATCTCAGCAATCTCAAGTTTGAGGGACCTGTGGCTATATTCAGGACAAAGATTTGAGGCTACTTAAGGAGTGCTTAAAATTAAGATTAATACCAGATAAAAATGAGTTATTATCAAAATTAGATGTCACTAACCTTAGGAGGATGTTTGAGTTTCCAAGTTCACAGCTGTTGACATAGAACATACTGTATTCTATCTAGCTCATTCAGGTTCTACACACACAGGAGGGGAAAGGGGGTAGGTGGGGTCAAATCTGTGCCATTGTTTTATTCTGGAAACAAATTCAAATTGCTTACAAAAGCATTTCCTAAAGTTAGTTAAACTCTCAGATTTCATGACCCAGCTTGCAACTTGATGGAATAATCATTTCTGTATATATTATTCATTGGACTGAAATGGCTTATCAAGTAAATATTCACCTAAACAAGCATATTAGTATAATTAATTAAAATATATATAGACAGAACCATTTTAATTGAGGTTACAGTAAACACTGAGCTAATAAATTACTATTTTCAAACATCTTAACTGCTCAAATAAAACAGGTAATCACTGAATCATGGGTTTATGGAATTATCTGAATCAGATAAGGTTATTTTATATTAAGCTTCCTTTAGGAAATAGAATTCAGAGTCGGTAAATCTGGAGAACAGGCAATTCCAGTCACTGCGGTGACAATTTTCTACTAGAGAAAAAGCAAAAAAATATGCAAGATGTATGTGTTCTCCATTTAAGGGTCTGTTCTTCGATAAGCTACTTGACAAAAGTTTTAGATTATCAATCAAAGAAATTGTCACTCCTTATAGCTGTGTTTGCTAGTCATTAAGAAGTATTATTTCCTTCCAAAAAAATATTTTAAGTAATACCATTTTTTAACTCTCCTGTCTATTGATTTATTTATTGGCAGATGCATTTATTTTAGAAAACTACAAATGGTGTTTACTCCTACATACCTGCATTTGTGCATAGCTACACAAAAGGTAAACTTGATTAATGCATAATTTAAGTTTCTTCAGCTTTGTTTCTATAAAGAACTTGAATTTAGCTCATTGATGTAAAAAAAAAAACTGTGAATGGAATTTTGATTGGAATTCCTAGGAAAGGTTTCCGGTAACAGATGGATAATTGATGCCCACAATATAGGTCTTTCATTTGTTTCTCCACTGGATGTTATTCCAAAAGAGGGAAAAGGTACATGGCATTGTCACAGGGAGCACAGTTGGGCTTGTTACCAGAAAAGAATCCTAAGCAAGCTCAAGTCATCTCAACTATATTGACTTGGCAGGACTGGCAATAGCAATAACAGGGGAATAGCCATTCCTGTTTCTTAATACACAAGCACACATGCAAATCAGAACTACAGCTCCTCCAGGCCAATTTAGCCCATCACCTCTCTACTCAGCTGAAGAGGACACTCTGCCCTTTTGAGGCATCTGGTCTGCCTGTGTACATGGCAGTTCATTCTTGGGCGCCAGCTTCCACAGTATCTGTGAATTCTGACTTCTTGTTTTGATGTATTAGCTCTTTATAACTGGCTACTGATTTCTGTGGTAGTTTGTCAGAACAAGCTACTGATAGCTTTGTAGTTCTGCACCTCGAAGCAACAAAAAAGCTTTATCAGAATTGGAAATCTATTTCGAATAAATTCAAGAAATCCTGTTAAAATGCTGAAATAAAATTATTCTGAAAAATTTATATTTAGACATCACAAAAGGTGCTGTGTCTGTCTCTTACCATTAGAACTAAAATCTCCTTTAAACATCTTCTGCTTATAAAGAAGCTATTAAATATTTGGTATATCATTTAATTAAAATATTTGTATTAATTTACATTAATTAATATTCACTTTTTGATGGTTTCTTACCTTAGAACCAAAGAAACCATCAAAGGACCTTGGTGTCCTAAGTACTTTAATAGTTAAAAACCAATGAAAGAAAAGGCCTGCATTTAAATTTACTGCCCATTAACTAAAGGATAGTTTTATTTAACAACTTAAAGAGCCAAAGAGTTTTCCATAGGGAAGTAGAATTTTTTTTTTTTTTTTTATGAAAAATACCTCCTGGAAGTTATATTATTATATTACAGAATAGATATTTTTTATATCAAAGAATGAAGACTTTCAAGTGTTTATAAAACAAATCAGTTCTAGATGGCTCTTTCTGCTTCACTGTGAAAAATAAGGAAGACCTTTTTTTTTTTTTTTACTTCTGTGACTCCATTATAGACAGAGTTATCTAGCCTTATTTTGAGAAGACAACTTACAGTTGCTACTTCATCACTTGATTCCTACATTTAGTATATCTTACATCTAAAAGTGCTCAGAAAATACCTACTATAACTGGAAAAGTCATCATAAACAATCCAAATGACTATACATTACAAACTGCATTACAGAGATTCACTGCTAATTTGGGGAATTGGTATGAACAAATACATGAATACACTTTGAATTTTGAGCCGCAATACGTCTCTAATTCATGCTGAAACTCTGACTAGACAATAAAGTTGATTTTGATTTTCCATTGAATTTCATTTTTTTTAATCTCCACATGACACTATGGAGGGGTAAAATGACAATTGTGAAATTTAATGAGACAATCTGCGATAACAAGAAATTTTATCTTCTATGCAAGCCACCATCTAAAAGCAGTTTGTTCTCAAAAATTTTGGTTAAAAACTAGGCAGGCTTTGTAGTAATAGTAGCAGTGCCAGTAGGTTGTATTAGAATCATGGAATCATGGAATCATAGAATAGTTAAGGTTGGAAAGGACCTTAAGATCATGTAGGTCCAGCTTCCTGCCATGGACATGGACAACACACAGTAGGTCTTGTCATCCAAGGCTCTGTCCAACCTGGCCTTGAATACTGCCAGGAATGGAGCATTTACCAGCCCTTTGGGCATCCTGTTCCAGAGCCTCACTACCCTCACAGTAAAGACCTTCTTCCTTATATCTAACCTGAACTTCCCCTGTCTAAGTTTGAACCCATTACCACTTGTCCTATCACTACAATCCTTGATGAAGAGAATGAGGTCTCAAAGTTAATTTGAATGTTAAAAAGGAAGTACTGCTCTTTAAAGGTCTTTGACAACTACAAAGAACAATTAAGAATACTAACAAATGGGATGTAATGAAGTGCATGTAGGCCTTTGTTTATAGAAATTAAAAAAGAATCTTTCATTTTAGAGATCTTGAAAAATATGTTTCAAATATCTTTAAGACCCAGTAAGAAAGGTCTGAGAAGTGTGAGCATTGCTAGTGTAGCCAATGAATATGATTCAGTGCTTCTGATCGTCCACATCTCCTAAGATAAGATATTTCTTTTTCATGGACCAGAAACAGACAACCTAAAAGTGCCCAGAAGATATTTCTAATGTCAATAGAAACATTGTTTTATCTTACTGGAGCTGTTCAACTGTTCCAAAAGCAACGTAGGACCAAAGAGACCAGAATGAATACGTCCACAGAGGTGGAAAACTGACAAACACCAACATAGTTAATGCAGGGTCCTTCTCTGTCTAATCACTCCCCTTGAGGAATAATGAATCTGGAGTAAGAACTGCAATAAGCTTTAATTATCATTTATTCTCATTTTGGTAAGGTAATACAATTCTTTTTATAAAGTTCCCGCTGACATACATGCTTAATAGTAATATATAAAATTCTGTATCTGTAATATAACAGATGTTGCCATTCACTGCCATATACAATAAATATCAAGAGCAGGCCCTGCATCTGCATAGCCTCAGACAAAATTCTGACCTCAGCCTGAAGTATAATGGACTGCATATTTATGTGTCCCAAAGGAACTTTGACTTCAGTGACGTACTCTTTTTTTCCCTGTGAACATGCAGTGATTTTTCCATTTTCACTTGCCTACAGAAAAAGTTCATTACTCTTTACACCCATGATTTAATTTTAGAATCAAAACCACAAAATGTAAGAAATGTGCTTGTCATGGTCAACATAAAAAATATTAACTGAGCTTTAACTTTGTCGCCATTTTTTTGTCCCTTCCTTGTAACAAATACGAAGTATCATAAGCTTGATTCTTGCTGGGAGGTAAAGCTGACACTTTTAGCTCTCTGCCCACTAACAGGAAAGAGGGCAGTGATCTTTTAAATACAACTGGTTTGGTGATTTAAGTAATAAGGAAGCAGTGTTGCAGCCGCTGGTAATCAGAGAAGGAACATTCAAGCCCAGAGCACCAAATTCTTGCTATGTGCCTTAACAAACAAGACCTTGGTGAAGACGGGATGTCATTTGTTTCCCTACCTCTAACTGAAACTGTGCCATTGTGAAAAGAATACAAGATCTAGAAAAGCAGAGAGTGAATTAGTAATTCAATAATCTAGTGAGGCTGCTGAGGGCACTGCTCACTTCCTTATTCTTTTTCCATCATCCTAATGTGCACATAAATGCTCCCTTTATTCTTCTCTACCTTTTCCCAATTAAAAGGAAACAGTGACTCTGGTACAGTGATGTTGTAAATGTCACAGTACTGTAGGATTTCACCAGTTCTGATTTTTTTTAGCAACTTTGAAGCTCTGCAGAGCAATTTCCAATTTGCATTTCATCACTAGCTTGATGGAGGAACATCAGTGAGCTTGTGAATTAAACTTGCTAGATTGGGGAGTTTGTGCTTAACAATTCAGATCTCTGGTGAATGGCTTACTGCAGCTCTACAAATCATTCTGTCAAAGCAAATTTTGCTGTTAAAATAAGCATTTAAAGCAATGTTCCCCAAATAGGTAATATGGATGTAATTGAAAAACCCAAACTGCTTATAAATAGTTGGAAAAAGCGAGCAGAGAGGGAATAAAGAACTAAATGGGGGAAAAAAACCAACAAACAAACAAACAAGGGAAATGTAAATAAATATTACTGTAGAAAGAAATATCCTTTACTTTTTCATGAGCTGCAAATATCAACATAGTTTTGGGCTTAACTTTTTACCTATTCGGTGCACAGTGCTATCAACTGAGATGTGATGAGAAATCATGAGGCAAAACAAAGAAAACTTTATGCCTCATAAGTCTCTTACTGAAATGTACTGAGAAACACGTAATCTTCTGCAAATGCCTAGAAAACATCCAGCTAGGTGCTCTTCATTCCATTAAATGTCATCATTGATTTCCATGGGAAGTTACAACTAAAAGAGAAAAAATAGGACATTGACCAATGCTAATCCTACAATAATTTTTTTAAAAATGGAGTGAATTTTTTTTTTTTAAAAAAAAAAGAAAACAAAAAACCAAAAAAACATGAACCAAAACAAACTTCAACAATGTAGAAATCCACATGAAATGAGTTCATAAATTTTATGAACCCTGCTATAATCTATGCTGTATCAGTATGGTAAAAGTACTTCACTCTTCAAGTATTTATCAAAATGAACTGCAGAAGTTAGTATGTAAACATACCTCTGACACTCATCATAAATACTAAGAAAGAATAAATATGAATTAGTTTTTCTCTCCTCCCCACCATCCCAGTGTATATCTATACATTAATAAGCAGGGGATGTATTTAGTAAAATCAGCTTAAGAGATTAATTGATTCATATTTTTAATATTGCAAAAATGCATACTGAATACCCAGTTCAATTCTTTATATTATTAAGAGCAGAAGATTTTAGGTCAGATAAAGATGCTAATTCAGGGTTCTGTTGGGTAGATCTGTTTCAAATAAGCACCTGGGCCAACATGAGTTCCTTCTTCATATGCATGAAAAGGAAAAGAGAAAATCTTAGCAGAACAGCATGAGCAGTGGGGTTATATGGATTTCACTGAAATAAAAAAAAAAAAAGACAAAAATTAAACAAACACGCCTTTCTTTGTTGAAAGGAAAATCTCAGTTATTTATACATTCCAATGAATTTATATTGAAATACATAGAATTAATTTGTTTGTGACCTTTTACCCACACGACTCCACCTCCCAAGCCCCCTACCCCCCCATCCCTCCCCCCAGAGTTCTTATCTAATGTCTCAATCGATTAATGAGTCTTAACATGATGCTAAAATATATTGCTCAAATCTTGTCATTTTCCTGACACTCTTTAAATATCAACTAGACATAAAGTGAAAAGGAATACCATAAAAATTTTTTCATCCTCTAAGATTAAGTTTCATCCCTTAAAACACACTTAATGGAATACAGACTATGGAATTTCTGGAATTTTCAGTACAGTCAGTTCTTCAAAATTGTAGGATGACTTTTGATAAAATAAAGCATCTGCATTGCTCTTCCTAACATCAGAGGTGCATATTTTACATATAGCAAAGCTTGGTTCTCAAAATTAAAACCGAAGATCAGTTCTTTTTGGTTGGTTTGTTGGTTTGATTGGTCTGGTTGGTCTCTTGCATATTGGCAGAGTTGGCATGTAAGTATTTCCTTTTGAAGAAAATTACATCATTAGGAGATACAACAAGAATTCAAGCTTTTACATCTAGAAATACTTCCACTCCAATCACTCTGTGAAAGTCCCACTTCCTCACCATAATTTAGGACTGATTCTCTTCTACGCATGTAGAAAATAATGCCCTGAAGTTTTGTAACTTTTCCTGTTTCCTTCACATTGATAAATGAGGACTGAAATATCAAACATGTCCTGCTTATTTTTTCATATCACCTACAGCTTCAATTTTGTTAAAAATTACAGAACAAAACTGGTATGAAATTATTTTTACAGAACCTACAGGCAAGCCTGTGGCTTTTGTAATGACCCAAAATTTTAACACCTTTAATCGATCCCTTCCAGATGAAGCTATTCTCTATTGTCTTTTTTTTTCCTTCAATGCAGTAAGTTCATTTGTTTAACAATTTATTGAAGGCTGCACAAGAAGGCAGAGTATTTACATAACTCTTGTAGGCTTTCATTCCATTCAGCTAGGATGGATAAGCATGTTTTAGTCATGGAAATATAATTTTAACTCACAGTTCTCTCTTTATCTTCCCCTTCATTTTCCTTCTTGCACAGACCAAGATAATATTTGTTTAACTGTTTATTTATTCCTGTAAATTCATATTTCCACATAATATAGAGGCAAAAATATTTTTAATATGGCATGAGGAAGAATTCAAATATGGAAATAACTTGACTGGAAAGTGAGGGGGTAAAGAAGTACTTCTATGAATAGTTATTTAATTAATTGATGCATTTCTAGATAAGAAAGGAAGCATAATGAATACTGCCTCGAAAGCAGACGCCTGTAGCGCCTGATCGGGGGAAGGCCCGGCGCCTAAGAGCTTCAACTCGGAGCAGCAACGGGCACCGAGATAGCCTCGGGTCCTCGACGGGACTCTCCCCGGCGCCGGCAGCTCAGCGGACGGGAGGAGCTGACTCAGAGGGGCGGCGCCAGGAGGAGCCGCTGCAGCGCTGAGTGGATAAAAACCTGACCGAGGGGGCAAGAGCGAACAGGGGCGCGGTGAACAGCGCGGGTTCGAAGCAGTTTGCGCGGGATGGCGAGAGGGATGGTGAGCAGTCGGCGTATGAGCAGGGTCCAGCCTGGGAGCTCTGCTCTGGCTGCCCCGGCGGTGGCCAGTGTAGACAGCCAGACGGAGCCGGTGAGAGGGGAGGCTGCGGTGTAGAGCTCGGACTGTAGAGAGCGCCTGCACTGCTCTGCTGAGAGGAGGGTGCACCATGGTCAGGGCTGCACTCTGTGCTCCCTGGTGGAGGTCCTCCTGCAGCAGGTGGCTGAGCTGCAGGACACTGTCAGTAGGCTGAAAGGTGTCAGGGAACCTGAGGAGAAACAGCGCTGCTTGCCCCAGGACCTGACTGTTAGGGGCCTCAAGCAGCTCCTGTTGCTCATGCAGGTAAAGAGGCCGCTAACCCAGGAACCTGGGAAACAGTGATGGGAAAAAAACAACAAAAAAGAGGAGAAAGAAGACAATTAAAAGCAAGGAGCTTCCTCCTAAATCTGTTGTTCCTACCCAGAACTGCTTTCCTGTCCCACAGGGGACTGATGAGGAGCCACCCTTCCAGCAGGAGCTGCACCATGAACAACCAGCTGATGTACTGGAAAAGAAGATTGCTACTGGTGCTACCAGGAAGAAGTGGCGGGCCGTAGTAGTAGGGGATTCTAGTCTGAAAGGAACAGAGGCACCCATCTGTGGGCCTGACCTGGTCTCGAGGGAGGTGTGTTGCCTACCAGGGGCTCGGATTAGGGATGTTGCAGAGAAGCTGCCTGCTCTAGTCCATCCCACTGACTACTACCCACTTCTAGTGATCCATGTGGGTGCTACTGATATAGATAGCAGTAGCCTGGAGAACATAAAGAAAGACTACAGAGCTCTGGGAGAGGTACTTAGGAGCTCTGGAGCTTAGATTGTCTTTTTGTCTGCTCTCCAGGATACAGGGAGGGTCCTTAAAAAGGCTAGGAGGATTGACCAGGTAAATAAATGGTTAGAAGGGTGGTGCTGTAGTCAGAGGTTTGGGTACCTAGAAGATGGGACTCAATTTAGTAGGCCAGGCGTACTGGGGGCTTGTGAAGCTGGTCTGACAAAGAAAGGGAAGAGTGGATTTGGTAGGAGGCTTGCCAGACTGGTCAAGGATGCCTTAAACTAGATGTGTCAGGGGAGGGGGTCATCATTCCATCCCAACACACCAAGATGCTTGCCAGCATCTATAATAAAGGTTCAAAGCAGTGTAGACATACTCAATCTGCTCCAGCCAATGAGCTGGCTTCTATCAGAGGCCGGCTCAGATGCCTTTATACAAATGCCAGTAGCATGGGGAACAAACAAGAGGAATTGGAGATGAGTGCACATCTACAGGGGTATGATATCATAGGTATCACAGAGACGTGGTGGGATGGCTCTTATGACTGGTATGTTGGAATGGAAGGTTATAGGCTGTTTAGGAAAGACAGCATTGGTAGGCAGGGAGGGGGAGTTGCTGTTTATATTAGGGAAAGCCTGGAGAGTATGGAACTCTGTCTAGGTACAGGTGAGCAGTCGACAGAAAGTTTGTGGGTCAGGGTTAAAGGGAGAACAGAGATGGGAGACGTTATTGTGAGAATCTGTTACACACAGCCTGACCAAGAGAATTCGGTGGATGAAGAGCTCTACAGACAGATGGGAATAGCCTCACTCTCACAGGCCCTCATTCTCATGGGGGACTTCAATCATCCTGATATCTGTTGGAGGGATGGCAGGGCCCGGCATAAGCAATCCAGGAGGTTCCTCAGTTGTGTGGAAGACAACTTCCTTCTGCATTAGAGGAGACGACGAGGAGAGGTGCCATGCTTGACCTTGTCCTCACCAACAGGGAAGGGCTGGTTGGAAATTTGACGTTCCAGGGTAGCCTTGATTGCAGCAATCATAAAATATTTGAGTTCAAGATCCTCAGGACAGTGAGAAGGGTTTGCAGCAAACTCACTGCCCTGGACTTCAAGAGAGCAGACTTTGGCCTCTTCAGGAACCTGCTCAGTAAGATTCCATGGGATATAGCCCTAGAGGGCAGGGGGACCCAAGAGTGTTGGTTGATATACAAGGATCACTTGCTGCAAGCTCAGGAGGGATACATCCCTACTAGAAGGAAGTACTGCAGGAAGGCCAGGAGAGTTCCTTGGATGGACAAGGAGCTGCTGAGGAAAATTCGAAGGAAAAAAGAGGCTTCTAAAAGGTGGAAGCAAGGACAGGTGACCTGGGAAAAATACAGAGATGTTGTGTGGGAAGCTAGGGAGCAGGTTAGGAAAGCTAAGGCCCACTCAGAATTAAACTTGGCTAGAGACGTTAAGGATAACAGGAAGGGAATCTATCGGTACATTGCAAATAAAAGACAGGCAAGGGACAACATGGGCCCTCTTCAGAAGCCATTGATAGAACTAGCTACCATGGATATGGAGAACGCTGAGGTTCTTAATGATTTCTTTGCCTCAGTCTCCACGGGGAAGTGTTCTGACCATACCACCCAAGTCTTGGAAGGCAGATGCATGGACAGTGAGAATAAAGACCTTGGGCTCACTTTAGGAGAAGATCTGGTTTGAGACCATCTTAGGAACCTGAACGTATACAAGTCCTGATGAAATCCATTCATGGGTCCTGAAGGAGCTGGCAGATGAATTTGCTAAGCCACTGTCAATCATATTTGAAAAATCTTGGCAGTCAGGTGAAGCTCCCAATGACTGGAAAAAGGGAAATATAGCCCCCATTTTCAAGGAGGGGAAAATGGATGAGCCAGGGAATTACAGACCAGTCAGCCTCACCTCTGTGCCTGGCAAAATGTTGGAGTGGATTGTCCTGGAAGGCATGCAGAGGCACCTAAAAAACAACAAGGGACTTGGTGACAGCCAGAATGGCTTCACTGAGGGGAAATCCTGCCTGATCAATCTGGTGGCCTTCTATGACGTGGCTACGGAAGTGATGGACAAGGGTAGAGCAGTCGATGTCATCTACCTGGACTTGTGCAAAGAGTTCAACACTGTCCCTCATGACTTCCTTGTCTCTAAGTTGGAGAGACATCAATTTGATAGGTGGACCACTCGGTGGATAAAGAACTGGCTGGATGGCCACACGTAAAGAGTTGTGCTCAATGACTCAGTATCCAGCTGGAGACCAGTAACAAGTGGAGTCCCTCAGGGATCAGTGTTGGGACTGGTCTTGTTCAACATCTGTCAGTGACATCGACAGTGGGATTGAGTGAGCCCACAGCAAGCTTGCGGATGACACCAAGCTCTATGGCTCGGTTGATACCTTCTTGGCTGAAGAGAAGGAATGCCGTCCAGAGGGACCTTGACATGCTTGTGATATGGGCTGATGCCAACCTCATGAAGTTTAACAATGCCAAGTGCAAGGTCCTGCAGCTGGGACAGAGCAATCCTAGGCATGGCTACGGGTTGGGCGGAGATGAGATTCAGAGCAGCCCTAAGGAGGCGGACTTGGGGGTGTTGGTTGATGAGAGTATGACCATAAGCCGGCAGTGTGCTCTTGCAGCCCAGAAAGTCAATCGTATCCTTGACTGCATCAAAAAGAGTGCGACCAGGAGATAGAGGAAGGTGATCCTGCCCCTCTACTCTGCTCTCATGGGACTTCACTTGGAATACTGTGTGCAGTTCTGGTGTCCTGAACATAAAAAGGGCATGGGACTGTTGGAACAAGTCCAGAGGAGGGCCAAAATCAAGGGACTGGAGCACTTCCTGCATGAAGATAGGATGATAGAGTTGGTGCTGTTCAGCCTGGAGAAGAGAAGGCTGCATGGAAACCTCCTAGCAGCCTTCCAATATCTGAAGGGGGCCTATAGGGATGCTGGGGAGGGAGTCTTCATGAGGGACTG
>JASSUY010039221.1:0-17259 GCA_032466535.1 Forpus xanthops | reverse complement strand
CTTAAACAGGGAAAGTTTAGATTGGATCTGAGGAAGAAATTCTTTACTGTAAGGGTGTTGAGGCACTGGAATGGGTTTCCCAGGGAAGTTGTGAATGCTCCATTGCTGGCAGTGCTCAATGCTGGGTTGAACATAGCTTTGGGTGGCATGATTTAATGTGGGAGGTGTCCCTGCCCAGAGCAGGGGGGTTGGAACTAGATGATCTTAATGTCCTTTCCAACCCTAGCTATTCTATGATACTGTGATTCTATGATTTATGACTGTGGGCTATAAGAATCCATTTTTCTCCTTCCCTGCGGAGCAAAAATATTTGAACCAATCTTGGTAATCTTTTCCAAGGTGTTAGCATTTGTTTATTTTTTTCTGCCTGCCATTCTGTGCAATTTATATTTGGTTTATCCTTTCAGATCATTTGTTCTTGAAATTTTGCTGTAAATGAAGGAGAAAATAACCTTAAACCACCATGAACTAACAGATAGAAAGACACAGTCATAAAGAAACTAAAGAAAGTAAATATTTTCTTTGAGTACCATAAATCGTGTTTCTTGATCATCATATTGAGTCTTAGGTCTCAAGACAGAAGCCTTAGAAATATGTGGATTTAGATAATGATTTGGGGTATTGGGACACACAGGAAGCTTCATGTTGTCCTTGTTATATCAGGTAAGTGAGCAATTTAGATCATCAATGATATTTTACCTCGTATAATAGTGGCTGGAGTTAGATAAGCTATGGCATGTTTAGCAGTACTGGGGAAAGCTGTCCCCATGCAGAGTGAAAACATATTTTGCAGTTCATTTTTTTTTTGGGGGGGGGTGCTTACTTTTTTTCTGGCCTAATAATTAAATTAATTAATTGCTAATCATATAAACTATAAAGGGACTATTTGGTATAATTACAAGGGGGTATAATTACAAGGGATACTTTGAAATAAAATTTATGTGTATTTTGAATGCAAGCACCCTTTTTTAATGCTGTGCTTTTAAAATATCTATATTTGTAATTTTAAAGGTTTTAAATTTGCACACCTTATGGAAGAAAAATAGTTAAATGCAAACATACTTGTTGGAAGATTTTCACACTCTCTCCGTTATGATTCTTATATTGCGAAGCAGCTCCCCTCAGAAATTAGTAGGAGACGAAAACATTTAACTTAAGACTAAGTAGTAGTTCCTTAATGCCACAGAGAATCAGTAGATAAATACCTATATTGGTTTGTGGGTGTTTCTGACTGATATCTAGAGTATCTCACAGTGAGGAGTTTAAAAAAAGTGTCAGCTTTGACATGTTTTGAGGGAAAAACATCACCTGCGTATACTGAAACACAATAAAATGCAGGTATTTCTGTATTTTAGTGTAGCCTTTAGTAGAAAAGCTTTCTGAAGTTTTGCTTAATTTATTGTTACCTCCACTGTCTCCAACTGCAAAACTGACATCTTCCCACATTCTGAGGGCATTTAACCTCTGGACATGCTGATCTCTTTTTCAGGTGAAGAACAGCATGGAAAAGCCTCCGTTCTCCAGACAGATGGTTACCAAGCTGGGCAACCCTTGAAGTAAAACTATTCCCTTCTTTCCCTGTCAGAGAGGTTTTTGACTTATATATCTTTGTTCTTATTCTTCATTTTTCCTCAAAATGCTAATTGAGACAGAAAATAGTGATTAATTTTCAATCATATAGGTGCATCATCAAATCTCAAAATCCCCAAGATAAGGACTATCATCAGACTGAAAATTTGAAAGACACTTTAGAGATTAAACCTTCTTCAGAACTGAAGTTGTTAAAAATACTTTGTCAGATGTAGAGTATATTCAAATGTTTGAATAAGGCATAGGATTGTCCTGGGTTCAGCAGTAGCAGTCATTTTTCTCCTTCTTGGTAGCTGGTGCACTGCTGTGTTTTTGATTTAGGGCCTGAAAGCAGAGCTGATAACACCAGTGATAACCATTACCAGTTACTGCTTGGTAATGTTTTGATCTGACCAAGGACTTTCTGAGCCTCATGCTCTGCCAGGGAGGAGGGGAAGGCAGCAGGAGGCCGGGAGGAAGCAGAGACAAGACATCTGACCCAAACTAGCAAAAGAGGTATTCCATACCACAGCTTGCCCAGTGGTGCCCAGGATGTAAAAAAACTGAGAGCAGAGAACCACAAAGGTGGGGGTGCACTGCTTGATCGGACTGGGTATAGGTGGTGAGAGATTGTATTCTTCCCTTGTATTTCTCTTGTATTATTGTTGGTGGTAACAGTAGTGGTTTGTGTTATACCTTAGTTACTAAACTGTTATCTCAACCTGTGGGAGTTGCATTCTTTCGATTCTCCTCCCCATCCCCCCAGGAATGGAGAAGAAAGAGAGGGGAGTGAGTGAGAGAACTGCTTGAGGGGCTTAGACCACAACAGGACTGATTTAGAATATATGCATATAATTGTCATTTTAAGTATATCATCTGCTTTAGCCCTGCTATACACATATCTGGAATTTAAAGCCACCTCTCTGAACATTTGCTTACCTTCAGTAATTTCACAATTTCATAAGAACTAAAAAGTACATCCCTGACTCAATTCATATCCCGAGTCATCTGAAAGATGAGATATCAAGTTGGTTAACTCATATCTAAGCCCAAGTAGAACCTACAAACTGAACTTCCTTTTGATCTTGGCTCATTCACAGTGTCAGTGGGGATGTACTGACAACAGTCAAGTTTTCCCCAATACACAGCTGCCTCAAAGGCTGACAGTAGGGCTTATGCCTTCCTCTTAGCCAGTAACTCTGAGAAAAGTGCACAGGGAAACAGAGAGAACTGGACTGAATATTCTTCACTGACCACAGTCTCGGCAATTTTTTTTAAATGCCTGGTCCAAACACTTGTATTCTAAAACTCCTGCTGTCTGGATTAAAGAGAGAATTTTAATAACTTCTGAGGTGCACTAACACTGGAATACTGCTTGCAGTGAATTTAACATTGCTTTGACAACATCAGCACTGATGAAACATCTATTTTATTGTTTGGCTGCAACAAGTGCATGGGTAGTCATCCGGCTACAACAAAATCACACTCATTTTCTATCATGAGGAAGGTAAGCCTGATCTGAGCAGGTAAGTTCAGTACAAATATCTCCAAATGTTTGCTAAGATTTTTGAGAAAAAGTAGGTATCCAGCTGCCTGTGTGATAGAACCAGACTAAGGTCTTCTGTATGGGCAATCTTGAATAGGCTGTGCAGAATGCCCTTTAATAAGGTTTCCAGTTTTGTAGAATCTAATAATCAAAACCTGTTGTACAGGTGCCATTGTGTTCCTTAGGAAGGATAGTATCCAGAAATACTGAAGTCCCACTGTGGATGTAGCTTTATTGTATTTCTATAATTATTAATTTGCAAGGACAAAATGCGGTTATAAAAACTGTCAATCAACCTCACTATTAACAGAAATAAGGATGTCCATAAAGAAACTATTCTGAAGATGGGATGTTCGTTAATAATGATATTCAGTGCACTTTATATTTTGAGAATATCCCACAAATATATTTAGTTCAATAATGATACCCTGAATCTAAACCAGTTCCATGATCAGAATTGTTGGTTGTTTTTCTTCCATAGCAGGAGCAAAACCAGAATTTTGAATTTTGTACTCTGAGTTTCTCATGCTAAGAAAAGCAACTTATTTCCTCCTTCCTTGGGTAGCAATGTCAAAGAAAGTGGTCCTTAGGAAAGTGTCAGCATTTGGCATTAGCAGACTTGATACATACTATTTATACAAGAAACTCTTATGGTTCACTTAGTTCTTTTGATGTCCCATGTAGAAAATGTATGCAGTGCCTTAGAATGAGTAAGAACATTTTCCTTTACTTATTGTGTGGAGTGTTGCATGTACAGCCACAAAGATTTATGCTAGAGTTTGAAAGACTACAACATGATGGTAACCCTGAAGTTAAGAGTGAGAGTAAACTGCTGGTTAGGTTATGTGTTTGGACTTCAGATCTCCCAGTTTAGCATACTCATTTATGGCAAACATAGAAATAGATAATTAAAGACTGGACAAGTATAATGATGAAGTATGGTATTTAATCTGTGTTGGATAATGCACACTTGTTTAGCTGTCCATTGTATGACACGTGATCAACATTTGTAATTTCAAAAGTATCTCTCAAAATTCCCCTTGACCATTGAACATTTCACAGAAAGACCAGTTTTGTGTGTTTGTTTTTAATATCCATCAACTTTTTATGTGCAATGAAAGAACAAGTAGCATACAATTTTTTTCTCTCCTGGTACTACAGAATGTCAGCAGCTATCTCCATATGCTTTTATTTTATTTTCTGATTTATAAACATTTGCTATTGATTCACTAAACTGCTTTCCATAGAAAGTGGTAGAGGTGACACGTGTAGCACTTATGTTGTGTTGTGTTATTACAATTTGAAAAACTGGTGATCAGTTAGCTGTGCAGAAAACATCTGTCTTAGAGTAAAATTGGTGTTTTGCATTCCAGCTAATTCCCAATAGACATTTCTTTCAAAAACTCTCCAGAACAGAGGATATCAATAGTTAAAAAGAGAAACAATAGATGAGAGACTGGGGATTACTTAGGAGGCTTGTCTGGAAATTAAAAAAAAAAAAAAAAAAAAAAGTGCTTTATTCATTTATGATGGAAGTACAGAGCGATGATGAAAACCTGCAAAATATATAAACTGGAAAACATCACAAAGAAGTTTCTCAGTAGGTGCTACAGGATTTCATCACAACGGGAAGTAAGACTTTATTATCTTCCACTGTATTTGAGAAAAGCCGTACAAAGCATTTTGCTAAGGCTGTGTTTTGGTTTTTGCTTTAATAACTGAAATGGTGTTCACTTCACAAGACATTTCCTCAAGAGACATCCCACTGTACATGATTGAGATTACTATGATGGATTGTGATTTACTGTACATTAAGTGGGGCCTCCACAGTGTTACTGCATTCTCACAGAGGTTAGACGATATTCAGCAGAGAATACCTTAAAAAATTATTTTGGTTGTGGCATGAAAACATCACAAAAAATAAAGGAACACCTATTCATCCTCACTCTCTGTGGCAAGTCCACTTTGCTGTCAGGTTGGAGCAAGCCTCAAAAGATGGAGACACAAGTTTGGGAGTGAGATCACTGATGCTGGATGACAATGTACTGGTGTAACTTTAAATTTTTTGACACATTTCTTGATTCTGCTGCAAAAAAAAATAGTTGTTGGATTAAAAAAACAACAAAATCAAAAACTAGTAAACCCCAAAACAAAAAAAAAGCCCAACAAACAAAGCCATATTGTGATGCTACTACTTCTAGAATTTCTTAAATTACTCTATTTGGGTGGTTCCAAATTACAGGTGAAGCACTTGTTATTTTTTTAGAAAATTAATTTAGAGTAATCCTACGTTTGGAAAAAAAAAACCTTAATTATCCTATGTCTATTCCATGCTTCAAGAGAAGTTTACTTATTTCATTTACAAATAAAAGTTTTTTATATACATTATTATTATTTATTATTTAATACTTATATCACATTCATTTTATTTTAAATAAATATTTATTTTTATTGTTTCAAAAGTCAACAAATCAAGTGTAATACAAAAGAAAAATAGACTGAAAAATAATCCTGTACATTTTTTGCTTAAACACTGACAGCGTCTAGAGGAAATTGCACAATTATCACAACCTGAACCTAAATGTCTTTTGTTTGACTCATGTCATTAAGTGATTGTCATGGGTTCAGCAATAGCAATCATCTTTTCTCCTTCTTGGTAGCTGGTGCAGTGCTGTGTTTTTGACTTTCAGCCTGGGAACAACACTGATAACACTGATGTTTTCAGTTGCTGCTCAGTAATATTTAGTCTAATCATGGACTTTCAGAGCCTCATGATCTGCCAGGGAGGAGGGGAAGCTGGGAGGAAGCAGGCACAAGACATCTGACCCAAAGTAGCCAAAGAGGTATTCCATACCACAGCACATCATACCCAGGATGTAAAAGCTGGGGGCAGGGACCTGGAAGAGTTAGTTTGCTGCTCGGTCGGGCTTGGTATCAGTTGGAGAGTGGTGAACAATTGTATTCTCTTCCCTCGCTGTTTCCCTTGTCATTATTATTATTGGTGGTAGTAGTAGTGGTTTGTGTTATGCCTTAGTTACTGGACTGTTCTTATCTCAACCCCTGGGAATTACATTCTTTCTATTCTCTTCCCCATGCCCCAGGACCAGGGGTGAAAAAAGAGGGGGGAGTGAGTGAGCCAACTGCGAGAATTATGGCTGGGCTTGTGATTCACTATCTACTATTTTAAAAAATTCTGTATCTGTCTGACACTGTTGACATATCATGTCTTTGAGTTTCTCCCTCATATTCGGAAATCAAGGCAAAAAGTTCAGTTCATAAAATATTATTAAATGTAAGAATTGTCTCTGAACTTGATCAAAGTGGTTGTGTTAAAGTTTAATTGCATTTCATGTGTTTTGATGACATCTCTAAATCTTTCATGGATTCAATATATTATTATCATCACAACAAAATCTCAGACGGTCATAATATAAAACAGAAACATTCTGTAAGCTAATACTTGAGACTTTAATGAAAACTTGTTTTATTTAATCCTTGTCTTTTCCTCAGGCTCCAAAATACTGAACGCACTCTCATACATACAGGAAAACTGCGACCATTCTTGTCTTGAGATTTCATCATATGTGTTCAACAGGACTGAATCTAGGAATGGACAAAGGAGAGACAGCTTTGTCTATCACCATCATCCATGCAGTTGATTATTTGTCTAGAGGTTGTATGGCAGAAATATGAAGTTACTTCTGAAGTCTCCTTCAACTAATCAGAATTGAAGGCTGTTCTATTGCTGAATATGCCAGTATCCACTGATAGGTGAGTTGTGAACGGATGGCAAAGTGCATGAAGTGTCACATTAGGTATTTGTGATGAGAATAAATCATTCTGGACCATTTTAAACAAAGATCTAGTGCAATCATAAGTTCTTGGGAAGAGTCTTGAGAACAAAAGATTTGGAAAACAATACATTCATTTACCACTGTCATCACAAAGGTTTTGATTCATTAGCAATGCTTTCATAGGAACAAAGCTCTGATATGCTTCAGAAAGATTGCTAGTGGGTCTAGACTGCTCAGTCTGGAAGAATAATATTATTTCCACAAAAGAAGACTCTTTTGTCACAATGTACTCATGCTGAAGAATGAAAAGAAATTACTGTGGCAGCCAGTTTCTTTTCTGGTCATCTCTTCAGGCTGAATTGTGCCTCTATGGGATCACTGACAACCATTTCTGACCTGAAGAGACCAATCAGGGAGTAATTCTGTTGTCAGCTTTACAGATGGAGGTGCGATTACTTTGACATTTACATCAGCAGCCAGCTCATCATGTCAGTATTTCTGGTTTGCAAGCAGGTATGCAATCAAATGAGCCATCTCTGCAGTCATCAGGATATGACTGGCAAGGTCAGCTTGCCTTTCCTTAGAACATACTTGTGATCTGTGTGAATCTCCTCCTTATAACTACAGACAACATTTAGAAATTCAATAGCAAGCACTCATCTTGTGCATAGCTTCATTCAGTGGATGTCAAAGTTCTTGAATAGTAAATGATAAGCACTTCATTCCATCTGGTTTTGTGTAGCAGAGATTGACTCCATACCCATAGCCTGGAATATCACAAATGAAAATCAACAATGTCTGTTTGTCACAGTGGATGAGTAGAATTTGATGTCAGTCACTTGCTCACATTTTTGAAATGCACTTTGTGCCAGAAAGTCCATTTCCATGGAACTGTCTTGTCAAAGATGCAGACTATCACTGCTTTTTTGTGGCAGGAAGCATTAGCAGAAGTTCCAAGGAATATTTAGAGACCTTGGTTATGTTTTGACTGAGAGAAATAAAAAGTTGCCTTCACTTTCTCCTGTGAGACATGTACAAATATATTTAACCTCTTTATATAATTGCAGCCTCTAATAGTCCCTTTTCTACTTTCACTGTTGGTGGTTCTTCCATGGGCTGCAGGGGGATAACCTGCATCACTGTGGTCTTCTCCACAGCCTGCAGGGTATCTCTGCTCTGGCACCTGGAGGACTTCCTCACGCACCTTTGTCACTGATCTGGACTGGTTCACATTTTCCTATCTCCTGTCTCTCACAGCTCCACTTGTTTTTTTTTTTTTTGTACACCTTCTTAAACACATTATCACAGAGGTACCACCATTGTCCGTGAGGGGCTCAGCTTTGGTTACTGGTGGGTCTATTTTGCAGCTTGTTGGAAGTGACTGTCTGACATGGCAGACCCTGCTGTCTTTTCACAGAACCTACCTCTGCATTTCCCCCACTACCAAAACCACTTATCTGTCTGTGCTTTTGTGCTTTTGTGAAACTTTTGCTCTTGTCCAGCAGCTATAACAGGGATTTGAACATGACCTCCTTCTCCTGGATGCAGCTCCGTGATCATTGCTGTTTATCCTGAAACTTATTGATTACCAGATGATTATTTGAAGCAGATGATTGTCATTCTTGTAACCAGAAATTTCAGTTGAAGTTGTGCAGCAGGTTGCATAGTGCTGTTCATTGAGTGTATATAATTCTTTGTGCTAAATGACCACATGAACAATTACCCATGGGTAGGACCACCTGTTTTTCTCCGGCTGCTACTAATTAAAAAGAGTGAAAGAGAGAGAAGATACCAATTTTTTTCTTCGTTGGTAAGATTCAGCCTCCTATGCTCAATTCATGCTATGCAAAATAAGTGTAGTAATGGAGCGTACTTCAGAAAATGCAGCATGCACTCTCGTAGTACATAAAGCAGAGTGTGATATTCTACCATTAGAGAAATAGAAAAAGACAATGACATGTACTGCAAAACAAATGGCTTTCCTCTTCTCCTTGCATCCTACATATCTTCTCAATATACAGATCACTTAGGGGTAGTTACTATAACATCTATAAAATATTGTCTTCCATCACAGTGTTTACCTGGAAGAAGGAAGTTCAATTACTAAAACAACATTCCCTCTTGAACACTAACATATTCCAGAATTTGCACTTGTTTGCTGGTTGGGATTTTTTTCAAGGTTTTTTTTTTTCCTTCAATCATATGACAACTGTCTCCTTTACTGAATAACTTCTTTTCTTCAGCAAGACTATTCAATAAGTAGAAAGAATTGATGAAAAGACTTCAGAAATTCTTTATATCACTATCATTTAGCTAAAAAGTTTTCATCAATTCGGAGCAATCCCAGCCACAGCTACATGCTAGGGAGAGAAGAGATTCAGAGCCACCCTGCAGAGAATGACTTGGAGGAGTTAGTTGATGAGAAAATGAACATGAGCCAGTAGTGTGCACTTGCAGGCCAGAAAGCCAACTGGATCCTGGGCTGCACCAAGAGGAGCATGACCAGCAGGTCAAAGGAGCTGATTCTGCCCCTCTGCTCTGCTCTCATGAGACCTCACGTGGAGTATTGTGTGCAATTCTGGTGTCGTCAACATAAAAAGGACATAGAACTGTTAGAACAAGTCCAGAGGATGGCCGCAAGGATGATCAGGAGACTGGAGCACCTCCTGTATGAAGATAGGCTGAGAAAGAGGGACTGTTTATCCTGGAGAAGAGAAGGCTTCATAGAGATCTCATAATGACCTTCTAGTGTCTGAAGGGTGGCTATAAGCATGCTGTGGAGGGATTCTTCATTATGGGCTGTAGTGGGAGGACAAGGGGTAATGAGTTAAAACCTAAACAAAAGAAGTTTACGTTGGCTATAAGATGTTTTTAACTGTAAGGGTGGCGAGGCACTGGAAAGAGTTGCCCAGGGAAGTTGTGAATGCTCCATAGCTGGCAGTGTTCAAGGCCAGTTTGGACATAACCTTGGGTGGCATGATTTAGTGGGAGGTGTCCCTGCCCATGTCAGGTGGGTTAGAACAAGATGATCTTAAGGTCTTTTCCAACCCTAACTATTCTATGATTCTATGATTCTCCTAGACTTATGCTCGATGAGTGTACATACTTTTGAATCACAGAAACAAGTAGACATTTTTGTACTCACAAAGCCATAGATATTAGCTTCATGTGATATATTCCATGTGATATATTTCAGTATTTCATTCACATGCCTTTTAATCAGGGATTTTTTTTTTAAGGAATGGAAGTGTGTTGCTTCACTCAGAAAGTTAATATTTCAGTATGTTTTGATTCCTTTGGAAAAACAGTTTGAGAAATTTGATATGCAGAGACATATAAGAGCAAAATCTAATTAAACCAAAATAAAATGAAAGTTTGAATTGTGAAATTTAACTTAATGTCACAGATGTCTAGAACATTCACAGAATCATTCTAAATAATTATTTCTTCTGTGGCTCATGCCATATATAGCTCTACAATGCTAAAATAATTTCTGTATATTCTATGAACAATTGGAAACAGCAGTTATTTTTCCAATACTTACTAAAGTAAATAATCTCCATACAATTCTCTATAAGCTAGAGCAATTTTAAAAAAAAAAGTGTTATATGGCAACATTTTAAAAATTCATAAATTCTTAAAACAATGTTCAATGTTTGATCACTATTTCTTCAGTAGCACTCAGTGAGTAGCTCATATCAGAATGCTAGTAATCCAGCTAATGTCACATGGATAAAATATAGGTAGTTCTTGGGATCATTTTTTTCCAATTTGTTCTATTTGCATAAAAGTAATCCTGACAGATAGACACTTTTTGTCGGTTTCTTGGTCAAACATCCCAAGGCTGCCCTTCCCAATCTTCTCTGATAAAAACTTTTCATTGTGTGAATGTAGAAACTGAGCTTTCAAGAGAGGGAAGGTATTCTAGCTATGGAAGAAACAATTTTTCATGAGTATGCAGAAAGGTCATTATAACAGTGAAAGAAGTCACCATAAGCACCAAAATGAAAAAAAAAAAAAAAGAAATTAAGAAAAGAAAAAGAGGCAAAAAGACAGAGTGAGGAAAGAGAGAGAGAAGGAAGGAGGAGAAAATGAGAGGAAAAAAGGAAAGAAGGACGGGAGGAAGGAAAAAGAAAACACACAGTGTGTTCACATACTCATTACTAGTAAGATAAAGACTGCCTGAAAACACTATTAGAAGAAACTGTCCAGGCATATAATCTTTTTTAAATGGAATATATATATAATATGAATGTTTGGGCATATTTGTGTTCTAAGTTATGTGTTTTATAAGTCTGGTGTGTAAAAAAGAAGAAAGCACTGCAATGAAATGAAAGCAGAACTGATTAAAACAACTTGCTACTTCTGTTGGTCGACAACTGGCAATTTGAAGAAAAAAATCCCATTAGAGCAATGCAATAATGATTTTTAAAAGTATTTTAAACCCTGCAAAATGTTTGATAGAACTATTTCAAAATTGGATGTAACTCTTCTAATTTAAAGAAAATTGATTTTTTTTCTTTTGAATTATAAAGTATATATGCTTTGCTTTTCCATAATTGCAAAATGAGAGTCTTCAATGTGGCCAAGTCTACATGTATTGTAAAAATAATGCAGATATGTAAAAATAATGCTCACCTATCATCTCCAGTAAATTCTTATTCTGTCATCTACCCCACACCCCTCCTAATAGGCACTTTAAAACAGGGAGAAAAGAACTGCATAGTAACTACTGGTGACTGACACACAATGGTGTTTAATCAGTGAAAAGTTAGCAAAGTGTTCAGAGAAGGCACCTATGTCAGAACAGACTCAAAGGAAAGAGTCGTGGTCTGGCTGATGATAACAGCACAATTCACATTCTGGTGGAGCTACAGGCTGCCTAATTGCAAGGACACATATTTCTGAGCTCAAATACATGTCTCCACACTATATTTCTGTGCAATGTCGCATGAAGTTTTTCTATTCCAGATAAGTCTTATGCTGGTGCACCTACTTAGAAACAGGTAGAAAGGGAAGACTTTAGCAGCAAGAGTTAACTGAGCTGATCTAATCCCTAAACATGTCTCATGTCTCTTGACAGTGTGGCAAATGCATTTTTTAATTGGTATTTAGTAACAACAGACATTAAGTCCCCTTTATATTTGTCAAAAGTTATCTTAAATTTCACCTTACCTCGTCTCCCCAGCTAGTTAAAGTTTTGTCAATCAGTGAAATTAGAGTAAAGCTAATTTACATTTCAGGAAATGCGTTAAGCCTTTTGCAAAAATATATGCAACTGAACCTTAATTTTGTCCAAACTGTTCCAAGGGGAGTATCATCAGACAACAGATATTGTAAAAATAACTGACACATTGCTGAAATCCAAAAAAAAAAAGTATGCACCCTGTGCTGAAAGGGAGATGAAGTACATATGTGTACAAAGTGAGACTGTAAAAATAATCTCAGGATTGAAGTAAATTCTAAACTAAGGCAGGTGAGAAAAATTAGAAGAAGCAGAGAACTCAAGAGTGAATAGGTGCCCAGAGAAGACGCATTCTGCCACTGGATCTAAAACCACTTATAAGTCAATTAAGTGTTGTGTTTCTGTCTCTATACATACCTTACATTTTCTTAGACAGTAAGAAACTATAAGATAAAATTGGAGAAAGAGGCAAATGCTCATACTTAAGCCAACAATATTAAAGTATGTAAAAAGAGGCATGAAAATACACAGAAAATTTATCTGAAAAAAGTGAGTTATTAATATTAATTAAATTAACACTTATAAAAAGACAGTTGCATGGTCAACATGTCAAAAATAAACTTTCAATTAATATTTAACAAGAAAGAAAACATTTTTTGAGTCATGAAAAATCAAAAAAAAAAAAGCATAAATATAGATAGTTTAGTGAAGTAATTAGGCTAGGGAGCAGAGGAAGACATAATAAACAACTACGACATCTGAAGGCAGTAAACATCAAGGAAGAAAGATTCTTCCAAATGTAATTCTCCCTACCTCTGTGTAACTCTTTACCATTCCCTGTCATCCCATTGATCTTTTATATACTGTTTGGTGTGGAAAGTCCTCTGCAATAATGAAGAAAGTTTCTTGTACACTCACACTGAACATCTTCAAATGCATGTGCAAGCTTTGTGATTGTTCCCCAAATCACAGAGCTTTCTTTTATATCTTTTCTTCTATTTCTCATCAAGTTCAGTCTCCATCACAATCTCTGTTGTTTTCTTTCCCATCTCCCCTTTCCCTTTCTTGCTTCTCCTCACAAATAATTTTCTGCAAGTTTTCCTTTTTTCCTTGCAAGCACACTAGTGTCTTTCTGTCTCCTTTCTAAAATTACTTTCCATATAATCCCTTCAGTGCCATAACAGCTGTTGCAATAACCTCTTTGAAAGGCTACTTAGAACAACTTCTTTATGCCTGATAGACATAAGAGTAATTGCAAAATACAAACAACAGAATGTCATTTTAAAGCTGATTTTATTTAAATACCTCTCAGATCTCCTGCTAAGAACTTCTTTATGGGACCAGTAGATACCAGTAGCTACATGTTGTTGCTCTTTCCCTTTTAATATTTTCAAACTAGTAGTAGGAAGGCTAGAACATGTCAGAATCTATTTATGAGTGGCTGCCACTAAATGACCCTTTTTTGCCAGTGTTTTCTAATAAGTAAGGAATTAGCACCCAAAGAGTAACTGTTTTCAATTTCCTGTCTTAAATGTGATATAAGTATTACCCTTTTGAACCCTATCATTACCCTCTTACTCATCTGAAAATTATACATGAAATTAAAATCAGTAGCTGAGAATATAACTTGTTCTATTCCAGACATAGAAAAAACAAAATTCTAGCAAAAGAGCTTGAATATTTAGGCAGCATATTTCATACTGCATTCAGGTAACTCTACAGTCACTTAAATAGCATCTTTTGCTGTCCAAATCTCTAAAAAAGACTTATGTCAACATAACACGTTTGAAAATTTTTATTTCCATGTCCTTACAAAACTAATCTGACATGAAAAAAAAAAAAGAAGAAAAGAAAAAAATATTGAAATAGCAAACTTTTATTTTGTGTATGATATATGTATTCTCTTAGATATCATCCCAGTGATAGTAAAGTCTTAATTCTGAAGTAAGCTAATAACAGAAATGCCCATTTGTTGGGTTTTTCTTTTGCCACTATTTAACATTTTTTTTTCATATTTGTATTTGCTATCCTGATTTGTTAATTGGTGTTTCTTTTCACTAAAAATTCTTTAACATTCTTTAAGCATTCATTTTGTTCATAGTTTAAATCTTCTTAACCTTCAAAAAAAACTAATATAATGTCTGAAAGACTTTTAAATTTTTTAATCCACTATAAAATCTTTTACCACACTTTTGTCTTCTCCTGCTCTCCAGAGCCGGATAAATAAACAGCTGAGAGGCACCTGAAAAATTCAGATTATGTAGACTTTATTCAGGAGTCAAAACCAAATACAGCTTAATACTGAGACATAAGGAGTTGGGGGGAAAGGAAGAAAATGGACTATATAGAATTAACTTGGGGAAATAGAATTTATTGCCAATTAAATAGAACAGGATAATGAGAAATCTAAAACAACTTCTCCCCACCCACTCCTTCTTCACCAAGCTTAACTTCACCCCCTTCACACCCAAATCTGCTTCTTCTCCACTGAGAGAATAGGGAAGGAATGAGGGTTAAAGTCAGTTCCTAATGATTAATTTCTGCTGATCTTTCCTCCTCATGCACTTCCCCTGCTCGAGAGTCCCTCCCACAGGATAATGTCCTTCATTGACTTTCTCCAAGGTGAGCCCTTCTCACAGACTGCTTTACCTCAAGAATTGCTCAAGTATGGACCTTTTCCATGGAATACAGTCCTTCAGGAATGAGCTGCTCCTGCGTGGGCTTCCCGTGAGGCAACAGTTCATGCCAGAAAACTCGCTCCTGTATGAATTCCCCTCCAGAGGCCACATTTCCTGCCCAGGAGCCTGCTCTAGCACATGCTTTCCATGGGTTGCAATTTCTTTCAGCACCCCTTCCCCTACTGCAGCAGTGGATGCCACAGAACTGCATGTCCACAAACAACAGTGAGGATTAACTTGCTCCGGACTGGTCCTCCATAGGATGTAGAGGGTCAACCTGCATTACCATGAACTTCTCCATGAGGTGCAGGGTAATCGCAACTCCAGCACCTACACCTCACCTTCCTTATTCACTGCTCTAGGTGTTTGCGGAGCCATTTCTCTCACACACTGTCACTTCTCTCAGTTTTCTACCATTTCTTAAAGATGTTGCCATGCAGGCACCACCTATGTCACTGATAAGCTCTGTTTTGTCTGTCTTGAGGCTGGCTGGAATTGTGTTTGTCTGACATAAAGGCAGCTTCTGATGTCTTCTCTGCTACCAAAACCAGACTATGTAAACCCAGGGCATCTTTTAAATAAAATAATTAAAAATCTATCAAAACAGAATTATAGCTGGTGTAAAACAGCCATTTCATCAGAAGAAGTAAGATGACCTGATGTATGAATAGAGCGCAAGTGTATATGCTTTTATATATAATGAGATTCATAGAGATTAACTACCAGTAGTCAGATACAGTATCAGGCCTTATATCAAATGTTCTAAATTGTATTGAGCCCCAGAATTCAATACTCTAACTTACTCCTCTGGCCAATCAACCCAATCTAAGCTACATATCAAGGGGGCCAGAAGTAGTGCAAGAAAAGGTATAAGGTCTGGCTCATTCCCTTGAAAGAAAACTGAACTTATTAATCTGGGTAAGGAAGACTCCTAAAAGAGGTCAGTGATAAAAATAAGTGACAAAAAGCAGCTTTTGTAAGCAACTGTTATAAAGCAGAGATAGAGACTTCTTGACAGGGTAGTTCAATTTCAGAACATCCACCAAATTATTTCATCATTTTTATATCATGACTATGCCTACAGTAACCACTTTCACCAACATATTTTTATATTGATATATGAATTTAATTAATTCTGAAACAGTGGAATTGTTATTGATATTATTGTTATTAACACAGCAGTGGCAGTAGTAGCAGCAGCAGCATGAAATGAAAGAAAATTCCACTCATAATAGCTATTTTTATGATAGTTTTCACTGAAAGAATCTAGGCCTTTGTGCTAATATTAACCAGTAAATGTTATTAGAAGAACACTATTAAAGAAGAAAAAAATTAAATAAAGGAAAACAAATGAGCAAAAGAGAAAGAAAAATAAAAAAAAAAAAGGACAAAAAAAGGAAAAAAATAGCTTTGCTGTTCCTAGAACTGCTGCCTTAACCATTATCAGATGGACACATAAAAAAGTACCAACAACCACTGAGATGAAATCTGAAAAGGAATACAAAGAGGTATTGCATGAATAAGTCTGACATGGAGATTCCTAAGATTTCTTTGCCAGCTTCAAAAGTAGCAGCAGTAGGTGGCACATCTTCCTGTGGCAATAAAGCAGTAGATGTTTCTAACTCATGTGTCTGCTTGTGTTCTGTGTGCTGTAAGAGGCTGCGCACAGTTGCAGTTTAACCCAGTCCTTAACTCAGTACCAAGCCACCACTCACTCACACCTCTCCTTCCTTTCTCCCTCCTTGGGTGGTATGGGGAGGAAAATACAAAGAATGTAAACCCTATATGTTGAGATGAGAAGAGCTGAATATTTTAAATAACGAGGAATATAGTACTACTACTGCTACTCCTAATAATAATAGTAATAGGAATAACAAGGAGATACAACACTGAATGGAAAAAGGAATAAAACAATAACCCCAAGTGATGCACAATACAACTGCTTACTGATGCCCAGCATGACCCAGGCAGAGATCGGTCCCTTTCCAATAAATCCCTCCAATTTGTATACTGGGTATGATGGGCTGTGGTATGGAATACCACTTTCCATACAACATGTGGAAGTTTTCTATCTTAAGAGGTCTTCTGTCACTTTTTTTTTTTATAGCTTCTCTGCAATTGTCTTTACCAATATTCTCCAATCCTTAGTTAAGCTTTCCTCCTAAAAGGAGTTTTAATTTTCATCTGTGTTCCTATTATTGATTTTGGTGCAAATAGAAGTATTTGAAATGATAAGAGAACTAGGAAGACATGATTATAATTCTCTTTAACTTACAAAATACTAAAATAGCTTTGTTGCTAAGAGCTGCATTATCTCGATCTCTCACAGCGGATGAAATTATATCTGCTCCAGGAGACATAGAATCATAGAATCATAGAATAGTTAGGGTTGGAAAGGACCTTAAGATTATATAGTTCCAACCACCCTGCTCTTCGCAGGGACACCTCACACTAAACCATGCCACTCAAGACTCTGTCTAACCTGGC
>JASSUY010039218.1:28786-42860 GCA_032466535.1 Forpus xanthops | reverse complement strand
CTCCTGGCTTCCCCTCCTCCCTGGCAGAGCATGAGGTTCAGAAAGTCCTTTGCCAGCCTAAACATTCTAAGCCATAACTATAAACAGCTGGTGTTATCAGTGCTGTTCCCAAGCTGAAAATCAAAAAACCACAGTGCTGCACCAACTACTTTGAAGGAGAAAAATGACTGCTGCTGCTGAACCCATGACACCTTCTCAGAAGAAAACACTTTTGTTTGCTTCACCGTTTTGTTGTCACACAATGCCCTTTAGCACCCTTAGTGAAATGAGACATTAACAGACTAAGGCACAGAGATGCAAACTGTATCTACTACCACACAATACAGAGCTCTACGACTACCTGATAAATAGGTTCCAATTTTAAAACATGGGCAGACAATTAAGGTACAAGCATTTAAAGTTCAAGCTGTTAACAATCAGAACACATCACCTCTTGAAGTCTGACAATTGATAAAAATTTCTTTCCTGATCAATTGGTCATTACATCACCCATCACACTTGATCTACACATTACGTTTGTGAACCCCAACACCAATATAATGGCAAAGCCCACTGTGCCTTTGCTTCTCTCTGCATCATGTTCAGGTACCAAAATAAGCACACAGCACTACCATACATATTTTTAATAGGCAGACACACACTTACTTCACTCCTGCAGACTTTGCTTGAAGGGCACTGCTCCAGAAATCCTCTACATTGCTTGGTTCAGAAAAGGCCTGCAGACATGCACTAAATGGGATCTTGGCACGGACAAGCTCTGGTAGAGGCCTCCTTGTAGCTTCTGCTTCTCGCCTCTTCAATTCATAGGCAATTAATTCATCTGAGAAATACATATCACAGTAATAGCTAAATGAACATTGTCATGGTTATAATGCCCCTCACCAGTCTTATTTTTGAAAGTTTTAAAAATGTAAAACCCCACTTACCAATAAAACACTTTATGGTTTTAACTAGGTATCAAATCTTTTTGTTTGCATTGGGGTAAGGAGCTACACTTACAACCACACCTGTTTTTCCAAGGCTTCTGTTCATGGTGACAACATAGAACTGGTAATACTGGATAACAGGCAACTAAAATCTTGCCATGATAGCCAGAACCCTGTGTTAATGAGAACACCAACTACCTGCTTTATCAGCTCAATATGACTTGGAAAATTATTGCTGTTTGTGTCATCTAATTTCTAGACGGGACAGGATTATCTACAGTACAGAAAGGATCCTGACACTGGCAAGCTGAGCAGCACTATATGTTAAATTCAAAATCTTATATACCTCCTGAGCCATTACCTGAACATAACATGCCATTTTATAAGTATAGAATCATCACTGAAACTGATGAATAAAGAACGTGAAGTTCTATAAACCTTAGATTTTCTATTCAAAATGTCATTTTAAAACACTGTCCCACTCAAGAACCTGCAGGCTACGTAAAAAGCAGTAGGTGGAACTGTGTTTTGTGTATTTCAAAAGATCAAATAATCAGGATAGTTCCTTCTGGCTTTAAAATATTTTTTCATTATGAGATTATGCAGGAAACCCGAGGAAGATCCCTCTTCTCATGCACCTGTGATGTTCCCTTCACTTCCACATCAGGCATATGTTTATTTGTTAACTTGCAACACTCTTCATGACTGACTACAGGGCAACCAAGATGAGTCAGTACCTCTCTCCTGCTTCCAAGTCCTCTAGCCTCCTCAGCCATTTTCTCCTTTAAAAACAAGTATGCATTTTCAGGCAGCTCACAGGCATGAAAAGAACACTCCTGTGTATTACATTAATGTCCACTACTTCATCCTCTTTCCCACCTCTCTTAAAGCTCTGGATATCCAAATTGTGTATTTTGGCGTAATAAACAACAAACTATCTTATACCCCTGCTCTTTACAATCATGTTAGGCCTTATCATCTGCTGCTAAAGAACACAAAGCCAACGGGGTGGAAGTTTTGTGTTGTTTTTTTGTGGGTTTTTTTTTTTTTTTTGGGGGGGGGAGAGGTTGTTTGGTTGTTTTTTGGTATAGGGTTTCTTGGTTTTTTTTGGTTGGCTGGTTTTTGTGAGTATGTGCTTGTTTTTACAAGATATTCATTACCTAGTATATTCGATTCCTTTTTTAGAGTGAAGTTTTTATATTCACTGTGCACAACAAAAGAAATCCAATCCTAATTAAAATCCTCAAGCCCACATACGCACCAAAGACAAGGGTAAATAAATTATACTACAAGTGATGTGGCACATCCCTGAGACAAATCCAGGTTAAGTTTTAAATCATAAATCACTGACACATTTATCAAATAAACTGCTACATTTCTCTGTGATATTTTGCTGACTGGTGACACTTAATGGTGGTCTCACAGTTTGAGGAGAAATCTGTCTGAAAACTTGCCAGGAGCATCTAGCTAGAATCCTTCTTCCCTAAAAATACAAGCAGGAATGGTATAGCCACAAACTGATGTGTGGTTAAAATCTTCTTTAAAGGAAAACAAATCAAGTAACTTTCCCCAGACAGTTCATTGGTGTGATTTGCCACATGGTCTTGTACCATTCTATCCATGTAAAGAGATCATATGGGGTGAGGACTTCATTCCCTCATGACTGAGAGTCACCAGAAGGTCAGTCAATAAACTAGTTTCTTTCCTTACCTTTGTTTGTTGCTGCCTCCATGGCAACAGGTAACTGCATGATATAGTCCACCCTCTCTGTGTAGCGGACCTTTCTGGACTGGCAGCATCGTGTGCATTCTTCCACCAGAAACCGGAAAACATCACTAGGGTTTTCTGACCCTACAGGATTCCTCTGAAAGGAATATGAGATCAGATCATTTAAGTGATGACCACTAAAATGATCAGGGAAACCAAAGTCTCCTGATTGTTTTATACCAAGCACAAATACAACAATCTTGCACCAGATCTGGCAGCTCATGCTGCCATGATCCCACATGCATTGCACTGCATGAACTCTTACACCCACAGAGAATTCCACTGAAGTCTGCAATACACAGCAGTATCTCTCTATGCATAGCAACTTTCAGAGTGTGTTCCTAATAAATCTGAATGAGTCAAGGTGAACAAAAGAAGACACAAAGGTGGCAGGTTACAGTAAAGATAGAAAGCTCAGGTAAATAACATGGAGCATCCTTTCAGCAAACAGAATTTCTCCTACCACTCTCAATCTCCACTGAAACAGAACAAGCAATTTGTTCATTATCCAGATGGGAATGTCATACAAATAATATACCTCCTCTTTATTGTTCAAGTGAATGTCTTATCAGGCGAAAGCCAGGAAATGTCTTCTAACCATCCTATAATCAGTACATGTATTTTGGGATATGAAACACAAAGCATGCAAATGTGACTAACTTCATCTAGACTTTAACACATGAATAAATACCCTAAATTCTTGGGGGAAAAGGGAAGAAGAGAGTGGAAGGATGGTCAAGAAAAGTGCTTTAAATCAAAACCACATGTACTTGTAAATCTGCTATTCAGAAAGACATCATTAACATTCACAGTACTGACTCTTCCACACATAGCATTTTGCTGGAGCTCACTGGAACTAACAGACTTTATACTGTAATTTTATACAGAAATATTCAACTGACAAAGTGTCACTTTGCTGTGGGAGGTGTCCTTCCTCCCATAATGATTCACTGATGTACAGCTGGGATTTGTAAGAAAACTGGACATGGTTATTAGTTCACTCCCAACTATGATATAAATTTGGAATAATAATAAACCCAATTCATTAATATTCCAAGACAGACTTCAATACAGTAAACAAACGGATAGCATCTAATAAAAAAATGAACAGCAATTTAAAAGGTCATGTATGTTTATAAATCTTATAGCCTGTACAGTAATGCTTCACATTTCTGTAACTCTAGCTGTTGTTATCAGCAGCGCTGGCCCTGTGTGTGGTCACACAGAGAAGGGTCTGAAGTAAAGAGAAGGAAGAATTAAAGAAACAAGTGCTTATAAACCAAAATACATTTTAATCAGTGCCATTTTCTAGATACCCAAGGCTAAAAAAAGGGTAACAAAAAACCTGAGCCACTCAGCTCTGTCCTCACTAATATAAACAGGAAAAACAAGCAATTAAGATTTTCTCACCTCTACTAGGTTTATAAGATGTAGGAAAAATTCCAGTGCATCTTGTTGTCTATTGGAGGAAAATTCTGGATGGCCTTTACTTACAAAAGCCTTAAACATCTGAGGAGATATTCCATTGTGTTGAGCCTAAACAGAAGAAAGAGAAACCTTTTAAAATATTCTTATTCATTCCTGGACCAAATATCCCAAAGTTACTTAACTAGATCTATCTAGAACCCCTTTCTGCCACTGTAGAAATGATAACTTGGTTTCATCTGATTTTCCATTTTAATAAACATGATCTGGAGGGTTTATTTATTATAAATGCCAGTACAACTCTCTGGATGAGAAAATACTAGCTGTACCTATACAAGTATTACTGGGGGAAGGAACGAGAAACATACCAAACAAAAAAGCACCACAGACTGATGAAAACATAGATTTCTATGCCCAGAGCAAAGGAATGGAGAATATACTCACACTTTATTTTCTTTTAAAGTAAAACTTCAATACAACAAAGAACAAAAGCAGTAAAAGCTGCTTCAAATCATAATATATGCTATGAATTACTTAAAGAAGTCATCTGATGCTACATGTAGCTACTACTTTATTAAACTGAACTTACAAACAACACAAGTATTGTGAAATGCCAGCAGATGGATAAAGAGCTGCTGAGGAAAATTCGAAGGGAAAAAGAGGCTTATAAAAGGTGGAAGCAAGGACAGGCAGCCTGGGAAGAATATGGGGATGTTGGGAAGCTAGGGACCAGGTTAGGAAAACTAAGGCCCACTTAGAATTAAACTTGGCTAGGAATGTTAAAGACAACAGGAAGGGACTCTATATGTACATTGCAAATAAAACAGACTAGGGACAATGTGGGACCCCTCTGGAAGCTATCTGAAGAACTGACTATCCTGGATTTGGAGAAGGTTGAGGTTCTTAATGAATTCTTTGCCTCAGTCTTCACTGGCAAACGCTCTGATCACATCATCCAAGTCTTGGAATGCAGACGCAGGGCCTGTGAGAATGAAGACCCTAGGCCCACTGTAGAAGAGGTCTGGTTTGAGACCATCTGAAGAACCTCAACGTACACAAGTCCATGCGACCTGATGAAATCCATCCACGGGTCCTGAAGGAGCTGGCAAATAAAGTTGCCAATGACACCAAGCTGTGTGGTTCGGTTGATATGCTGGAGGGAAGGAATGCCATCCAGAGGGACCTTGACACATTTGTGAGGTGGGCTGATGCCAACCTGATGAAGTTTAACCATTCCAAGTGCAACCTGATGAAGTTTAACCATTCTACCTGCATCGAAGCAATCCCAGTCACAGTTACAGGTTGGGCAGAGATGAGATTCAGAGCAGCCCTGTGGAGAAGGACTTGGGGGTGCTGGTCGATGAAAAAATGCACGAGGCAGCAGCGTGTGCTCGCAGCCCAGAAAGCCAACCATATCCTGGTTTGCATCAAAAGGAGCGTGACCAGCAGGTCAAAGAAGGTGATCCTGCCCCTCTACTCTGCTCTTGTGAGACCTCACTTGGAATATTGTGTGCAGCTCTGGTGTCCTCAACATAAAAAGGACATGGAACTGGTGGAACAAGTCCAGAGAAGGGCCATGAGGATGATCAGGGGGCTGGAGCACCTCCCCTATGAAGACACGCTGTGAAAGTCGGGGCTGTTCAGCCTGGAGAAGAGAAGGCTGCATGGAGACCTCTTAACAGCCTACCAGTATCTGAAAGGGGCCTATAGGGATGCTTCATGAGGGACTGTAGTGATAGGACAAGGGGTAATGGTTTCAAACTTAAACAGGGGAAGTTTAGATTGGATATGAGGAAGAAACTGTTTACTGTAAGGGTGTTGAGGCACTGGAATAGGTTGCCCAAGGAAGTTGTGAATGCTCCACCCCTGGTGGTGTTCAAGGCCAGGCTGGACAGAGCCTTGGGTGGCATGGTTTAGAGGAAGGTGTCCCTGCTCCTGGCAGGGGGGTTGGAACTAGATGATGTTAAGGCCCTTTCCAACCCTAACTATTCTATAGTTCTATGGCTACTACTTCCTGACAGAGTTTTATACTGTCTGTCATTAAAAAAGTCTCAGTATCTCACTGCTAATAGCGGCTGCTGGGCTAAATATGAAGGTGACACTTTATTCAAAGGGTTCAAATCCCTGAACTTCAGGACGTTACTTGTCATTCATATCCCGTGTGCATTTAAGAAAGCAAGTAAGTCTGTTGAAATCTACTCCACTATTGCTTAGTCAGTGATGCATTGATCAAGTATTAAACCATTTAAAACAAACAAGATTCATTCATTGTTTCAAAACACTAAACAGCTACTGTACAAAAGCAATTACTCAGGATTTCAGATCATGCAAACTACTCTGTATCAGATGCTCTATCTTTGTCCAAAATCTCCTTGGTATTCCGATTTCAGAAGGAGGAATTCCTGTATCAGCAACTGGTAGAGGAAAGTATCTATCACCATGGGAACTGACACCAAGCTTCCGCGACAAAACTGTGCATGATTTCTAACATGTAGAAAACTACAACTTGGTATCAGAGATTTTTTTCTCCATAAAGACAGCACTTTCTACAGGTAGCATTTTCAGTATTGGTTATTAGTTGACCTTTTATTTCTAAATACCCCATCAATGGAGTCTGTGGGTTAACGTTATATGCTGCTTGGGGTCACTGGAGGCTTGTACATATACAAACATTCTAAGTCCAGTGTTCCCAGTATCACCCTAAGCAAGATGTTTCACAGTAGATGTTTTGAGTAATAAAACAAACCCAAAATAACATGTTCGCTTGGGTAGATAATATAGTCCCAATAACTAGTATTTTGCTTAAGACAACTGTTAATTGGATGACTCCAGAGAAAACAAAGACAACTTCAAAAGCAGTGGAGTTTAAGCACAACAGCAAAACCTGAACTGATCCTCTCACTCTCCAAAGGGTGGTGTAAGCTTAAACCAACTTACAAAAAGAGAATTTTTCCATTTCACCACTAAGCTACAGTGATTACTTCACAACATCAAGCAAGAACAAGCAAACCAATAATCCAGTGAAATAGGCAATGCCCATTAATCTTGTTAACACAAAGAGATCAATGAGACCTTTATCAAGGATCATCCTTACTGCTAAAACCAAAAGGCTGTTGGACAAAGAATATGAAGTGGCTATCTGATGACTGAGTGGATTTATTCATTGCTGGAGGAGAAGAAAAGCACAGACAGATGAAGACATGGGTGCATGGATATTGCCAAGACATGCCTTAATGATTTTTGAAGTGTAAGAGGAACAAGTAACTTTCTTGCTGCTGATAGAACACCACAAAGGCAATATGAAGATTACAGAACAAACAATAGTGGAGTCCTCAAAGCCAGATACTAGCTAGATAAGAGTGAGCTAAGTATCTGATTTGCTGCAAAAATTACAGTAAAAATAAAAGGCCAGTCTCCCACGGGTAACATGATGACAGAGAAATAAAATTCTGTATTATGTAAACATGAGAGAGAAAGTTATTTCATCCTCCAGTTCCTCTCTTTTGAATCTAGGATGTTCTTGTCCCTCAGTATTCCTTTGTTATGAAATTGCCTTAGAAAAGCTGATTCAAATATTTTTTTCTATTGTGAATTATTATAAATCAGGATACATACATTCTTCTCCCCAGGTTGTCTGGCAATTAGAATTTCAATTTATATCAAAACCCACATGTACTGTTGTTCTTAGTATAGATTGCACTGGTACGGACATGCTTCTGAGTGATTTTTGTACCATGAATTAAGCTGAGTAAAGCCCTAGCAGGCAAGACTCTGCATGGTCCCTCCATCTACATGAAGGCGTCCAGCACCACTTAATATTGCGTTACCCAGACAGCTTTTCCTGTAATCAGGTGGAATTCTGTCAGACACATACTAGAAACAACTCTTTAGCTCTTTATAATTCTTTCTGAAATTAAAGAGGGTTTAGAAATTTGCTTCCAAATACACAGGATTCTCTAGGTAACTTTTTTATTTGCTCCTCAGAGAAGATAAATGTAAGTTGGAAGTTTTATGAACTTTTGCACTCATGACTGGAGCAGCAGCATACTTTATTAGCAGAACCAGTGGTAACTTTGATGCTTTGCACAAATAGCCCCTGACTAATACATTCCTGACTGAAATCCTGCACATTCCACCTTGCTAAGCATCCCATGACAGATCCACACATGTTCTTCAATGCCCAGCACCTGTTCCCTTTTCTCAGGATATCACTTTTACCTAGTTACCAGGCTGTACAAACTCGGGCAAATACCTTGTGTTCTTCTTTCATCACCTGCTCAATAAGCTCAGATTTCATGGGTGGCTTAGAGTACTGGCCTGAAAGGAGGCCATGTCCCAGTTTAGCCCTGTAGGGAAAAGAGTGATGGGGCAGAAAGAAACATGTGAGAAAAAAACAAAAAAGAGAAATTCTATTCCAAGCAGAAAAAACTTACTGTTTTTGACCCTCTGCTGAAAGATCATCACCTGCAACTAAATGGGCAAATCTTCCCATTCTACTTTGTGCCATATCTCACTTTAAAGCCCAAACAGAGGTGTTTTTTTGCTCTGTCATTAAATTGTTTAGATTCTATTTAACTTGACAAAGTAAATAATTGAGAAGTGTCACTTACATCTGAGTGCTAAAATCTTGCGTTGGATCAAGAGGGGAATAGTCAAATATTCGTGGAAGGTTTCCTACATACCTGGGCAGCAAGAACAAAGCAGAAACATTTAAATAGTGAAGCTAGATTTACTCAAGTATATCCTATAGCAGATCCTCATTGTGATACACTAGCAGGCATCCTCTGCACTAACGCGTCAACTTTTGCATCATAGCAGTGACCTATTCTATCCCTGGTGAGTGCTTCTGTCATGGAAAAATAGTAATAAAGAAATTAGGAAATGGACATTCAAGTTTTGCTTAGATGTTTCCGGCTATAAAAGATATAGTGGTGGTGGCCATCTGGAATTTAAATTCTATTCTCTGACCTTGAAATAGCTGCAGGATGGTGTTATGTTTTGATGTCAAAACAGAGCTGGGTTGAGAATCAATGTGCTTTTTATTCTTAATCAGCATCAGCAAATAAATTCCAAATTTGTATCAGGAATAAAACATGTAAAAAGAATGTTACTATGGAGTTTTTTCAGAGAAACAAAAGCTAACTCCTGACAATAAATGCTGGAGGTATACATTACTATAGCCAGTTCGTTGGACAGTGAGACATTCAGTACCATGTTATCTGAACATTGCTTCCCCTGAGCACAAGGAAAAACAGGATAGGTAGGTACAGCCATGTTCAAAGAACACGTCGTTTCTGCCTAGTCCCTGTTTCATCAAAGATCTTCACTACTTGGTTGATAATAAGTGCTACAGGTAACTCCAAGGACCATGCCATGGGAAAACAATCTCCCTTTAAAGTGCATTTTAATATTTCTTGAAAATGGAGGTAGAAAAACTGGTAGGCTGTAATCTACAGACTGTACTCCATATGGCTAAAAAAAATAAAAAATACGCAAATATACATTTTCTCCCTCTTCTGCAGAAGGCAATTGCTACATGAAAATTTGGGAGGCTTTCCAAAATCTAAAAGCTTTACTCTGGCACACTTTACTCCTGTGGAATGAAAGAGTGTTCTGAATTTTACTGCAAACCATAGATGGTCCCTTACAAAAAGGCTGCCCTCCTTGGAGTGATGTGATCAGTTTTGAAGTCAGGAATATTTCATATTCCTCTGTTGTGCTTTTGTCCTTTTGCTCTTTTAATTATTCAGTGGAAGAATAGGCTAACAGTACCCTTTTTATAAAATGATATTTTAATTTTTTAATGAGAATATTCATTTTAAAATGTCTCTGATAGTTTCCCTCTTTTTAGGCAGACCTGCACATACAAGGTGCATTGCTTTACATTAGCATGGATCAACAGTAGCATATTTGTGCCAGTATGTTTTTTTGTACAAATGACACAGGAGCAATAGAATGATTCTTGCACCTTTAGAGGCATAGGCCAGTAAAAAAAACCTTAATGTGCTACTGATGATATTGATAGAGATCTATATATACATATATGAAAAACAGAGACAGCCTGTGGTTTTCTGACAGAGCAATCAAATTTACAAGGTGGCATATCATTTCCTACCACTAAAGCTAAGTTAAGAAGTTTTGATTTCAATGGCAGATTGGGTTTTGTGTTCCTACCTTTTCCAGAACAGAATACAATCACTAAATCCTCTAAGAAGCCACTTAACTGACTGAGAGACCTGTTTGCAGGTGAGACAAAAATTAAAATACCATTTTTCTTAGAAAAAGAAACCAAGGAATGCAGCAGCTAGTGTCAAGAACTAGTTTGAAGCTACTTACGCTCGTTGGAACTCTGGGATGCTGAAAATGGCTTGCATGACAGCATTGAGGTAGCAGCTATTTCCCAGGTTCTTCATGCCAGTGTATCCTGGGCCATACATGGGTTTGAGCTTCACACCAGCCTCCTGAATCACTTCCCACTCAGAGACTCTTGGTTTTATATCATTATCTCTTAATCCATTCTCTGTCTGAAAGCAAGAAGATGATTTTTTTTATTATCTGAATCACGCTGCTGCCATCATCACCAGCTTCGTGATCTATACTCTAGAAAAGAAGAGCCAAGCCAATAGCCAAAAAGAGGTGAATCCTGCACATAGTGGAGGGAATCGGGGTCAGAACACTAGCAGATTGTTTTGCTAATATACATCTTAGCTCTTTACCACAGACTACTGGCTCTTTGAGTGTTCCTAGTTGTGACCTCAAACCCAGCTGGGAGCTTCACTTCTCTCAGGGCTCTGACCTCATCAAAACACTTCATTTTTTCAGGTTTCATATTCCACTTTAATGAACAGGAATAAACACTGTAGAAGCTGGTCCCAGCAAACAAACTACACAAGAACCTGCATATCCAAGAACTATTCCCTTCTTTCAAATGGGAAAAGCCAAAATTTGTGACACTGAAGTTTCCCCCCTTTACAGTTCAGCTTTCAAATACATTGTTCATAGCTTGTAGGTACTGGTCACTATACTGTCATTTACTGCTGGCATTACTCCATCACCTCACTAAGAATTTCAGACTGGTCTGAAGAACAGATAAACCTTTACAACAGCTGCGATCAAGTTTTCAATGTCAATAAGTAAAATAGGTTTTCTAGAAAGACCACTGGATAAGAGCAATGATTCAGTCAGACATCAGAAAATAAAACATGAGGAATCTGGCTTTACAAAATTAAATATTATCAGAACAGTGTGAAGGAATCACACAAATATAAACTACAAGTACCATTCTCCTGTTTCTCTCCCACCCCCAGCTAAGACAAGTAAACAGCAAACTAAAAAAAAGACAGATTTCCTACCACTTGCATCTGCAGCATATCAATTCCAAAGTGCGCCAAATGTTTTGCTATATGTGGGTCTAAAACTGGCTCCTCTTCATCAAAGGAATAGACATCTATGAAAGGAGAGAGAAACCAATGAGCATCAAATGTTATTACTTCTCTTTGCTTACCAACATTTCATTCTCAGTACAGAACTGCCTATGCAACATGCCTCATTCATATTCACCAAATTTTATTATGAAAAAATGCAGAAAAATGCATAGACATCCATATAGCTCAGTAAATATCTTCAATGTTCTCAACACAACCACTTTGACTACTCTCCTCAAAAGAAATTACATGGCTCACAGTATTAAAACCTAAGAATATTTATAGTGATTATAGCATTTCCCCCCCAAAAAGTGAGAAATCTATAGGGAAAACAAGAAATAGGGCACAAGGGTATGCAAAATTTTCAGATACGGGGCCAGTCCACATTTTGAACATGACAAGAGATTCTGAACTTTTGTGGAGCTACTAGATATAGGAAGACACATCAAAACTATGAGTATACGGGCCCAAGTGACTACTGCCAATGGCATTTTAATATTTACGGAATTTATTTAAGGAACTTATTTAAGGAATCCATCTATGCCCTTTTCCCACAGAGATGCAGAGAGAACTGAGAAATTCTGTATTAAAGAGGTGTTTATTGGACTGGACACCACTGGGTTGTTCTCTTCCTCTGCAGTGAATGACTACTTCCCTTGTTTGGTCCCTACTCATACCAAAATCCAGAATTCCTCTGCCAGTCTGCCTGTGCTTCTCAGCCACATCTTCATGTCTAGCATTTTCTCACAGTGACCTTCCCCCATATGACCAGATGTAGGCTAACAGAAAACTTAGCCAGAAGAAAGATTTAACAAACCCAGAAGAGAGCACGAACCCACATAACAGCTGTCTGCAGCACAAATACAATTTCTAAAATGTCCTGACCCTGGCTCTGATGCAGCCCATCCCCTATGTAAGACTTCTAACAAAAAGGCAGCTTCCTTGAAGCCTGCTAGTACCTAACTGTCATGGGTTCAGCTCACACCAAAATGATAAGCTGAAGGTCAGACAGGAACTCAAAGACCTAATGCAATTTTTTAAATTTATCAGCCCTATGAAAAACAAACATTCTCAAACCAAGGAGCTGAAATTTTCAGTTGTGCTGCCAGCTGCTGAATAGCCATCAGACTCTATGACTGATCCTGATGACCTCTCTGGCATGCCCGTGGCTGTAGCTGCCCATCTGCTGGAATTCCACTGTATGGTAGCAAGCATACCCAGAAGATACAACTGTTCATCCACATACAAGACATCACAACATTCTCATAGTCTTCTGCTGAGGTCACAGTGCAATCAACATGTCATGAAAAGTTCAAACTTAAATGAAGCAAGATTACACATCAGTTGATTCTGGGTGAATATTTTCGATGTGGAAGGTTTGAATTTGTTTTTCCTCTGCTCTGGCAACTGAAGAGAAAGCAGCCATCTGGGACTACTGACCCAGAGCAGCAAAAATGGAACACAAAACACATTAATCTTTTGCTCAAGCCCAGTTTGTGTCATATACTTTAGTACTTTCTGCATTAGTACTTTTCAACTTAAATTCATGTGAGAGAGATAAGATTCACTTTAAAAAAAAATAGAAATAAAATAAAAATCAAAGAGCAACAAATCATAAAAAAGAGGATGAGATCCCACAAACACAGGTCTGCAATGCTGTTATATGGACAAATGCAAAAAAGGAATGTAGACAAGTTGGTAAATGTGACACATAAAAGTGGGTAGCCTTGGAGTGAGAAAGGGGGAAGAGGGAGGGAGGGGCACAAAAAGAAAAAACAAAACAAACCCACAGAAACAAAACCCAAGAAAAAAAAAAAAAAGAAAAATCTGAGACAGATAACAATGTTATTAAAGAGAAGAAAATCATTATTATTCATATTAATATAAAAAAAATGTACAATGCTACCTGCACTTCCTTTACCCCCACAGCTCAAGATTTACACCTGTTCTGGCAGTGTAGACATTGCTCCTTTCTACTGAAAGGATAACAGGCAATGACAACACTGTGCCTGAAGAAAAAAGTTGCTCAGGATCCCCCAAAGAAGTATCTGACAATATTGATTACTTGTGGTATGATACAATGCTCCTTCTGGTGTTGCAAATGATTTATGGTAAATTATGAGGATTGGAAAAGGAATGAAATTAAGCATCAAGTAGAAACAGGAAATTATTTCAAGAGGATCTTGGATGATAACGGCAATATATGTTTCAAAAGAATTTGCAAAAGGGCGAAAAAGGGGGGATTTGAAACAAGAGGGCTTACAAAACTACAAAATGAAAATATAAAACTTTAGAAATCAATTTTAAGTAATGTTAAGTGCGATGGCTTTGTAACAGGAGTATGGAAAATTACTGAGATGCAGCTAGAGAACATGCTGAGAATCCTTGTACAAGATAAACTGCTGCAGTTGACACAGTTTAGGCCTTTATGACCTTAGTACAAAATGAGTGTAAAAAAAACAGGCTACAAGAACAGGACATAAAGGTAGGGAGTATCTGGAATGGCAGGGGCCCAGGATGGGCTGCAGTTAA
>JASSUY010039218.1:7561-28165 GCA_032466535.1 Forpus xanthops | reverse complement strand
ATGATGTAATCCATATGTAGCCTCATGAATATGTATGTATGCTCTGTAGCTATATAAGGACTGCTTGTGTAGCAATAAGTGGACGCACGTTAGAAGGAGTTATCCCCCATGTCTCCCGGCGCTGTAATAAAGAATACCTGCTTGTCAACTAGAAAACTTCGTTGGCAAGTTTGTTCCTGGAGTTTTCTCCGAATCAACATAAGACTGAACCAATTGTCCTAGCAAATCCAGAACTGAAAAAAAATGTTCCTCTGGATTCTGCTGTTTCAATACCATTCTTCTATTACACATCTACCATTATACAAACCAAAAAAATCTATTTACACTAAATATGAAACAGGAGGAGAGCAGATAAAAAAGAAGGTAAGGGCTTCCTCCAAAGTGTGTGTTGGTCTTCCCATCCCAATGAAGATTCACAGACTAACAGGATTTCCTTTCTATATCACTCTCTCAGAAAGATTTATATTAGAAGTACAAACACACTTTGTAATAGATATACACATGCACAAAAGAACCTGCCAGGTGGCTGACCTGCTCCATCAGGAGTGATGGTTCCCAGCTTCACTGCCAGGGGATAACCCGTCTCCTTATAGTGCTCCGCTGCATGCCCGTTCCCCCCACTGCCATCAAAGAACCACTTTCCACACAGCACAGAACCATCTGTCAAGTTTAGCCACAGATTCTCCCGCAGGTCACATTTTGAGCATTTCCAACCACTGCAAGAGAAATCAGGAATTACAGAAACAAGTAAGTCACGAATTAGTTCTGTATTTGCAATTATGGTAGATCAAACCAAGCATACACACCCACCCCAGCGTCACACAGAACTGTTGGCTGAGTTGCTGGCTTTAATTCTGTTACTCTGGACAATATTAAAGAATCTACAGCACACCAACCTTATTACCCTTACCTGGGGGGAATTCTAACACCATTGTCTAACTGTACAAGTGTTTTGGCATGTTTAGATGCCTGTAGTTCTTCTTCCCAGGAGTCAGGGTCCTGCTTCCTGTAGGGCGATTTTGCACTGAGGAGTGCATCACAAGCTATCGTCACCTGGAAGACAAATGTACGTCAATCAAAACCTAACATGATTCAGTGACTAGACAGAACTTGGCATCCAGCCCACTGCTAACCACTTACAGAACTGGATATCAGTAAGACTATTTATATACTTAAATACACATGTAATCTTCTGGATTGCAGTTTTATTTTAGCAGAAAAGTAGACACATGTATTATGTGAGTTTCCCTGGGACAATCTGGCATCACAATAAGGGAAGGAATATAGGAAGTAAAAAGGAAATGCAAGAAACAAAGACAAATCAGAGTTTTAAAAATTACTATTATAGCTGATTAAAAAAGATCTTTATGTAAAACCAACCACTACACATGAGAAAACAAAGCACCATCTTGATAAAAACTGAAGCAGAAAACAATTCCTATCACCACTTCCACACACTCACTGACCAGGGCTGGTAACTCTTCTATATTAGGTAATGGGATTTCATAGTGATCAGGAAATAAAACGAGTTTTGCTTCATCTTCATATTCAAAGTCATCACTGTTCAGATCACTGTTTGTCTCTAGATCTGGAAAACAAGATGGGGAATATTAGGAGATTGTCCTGAGATCAAGGTTCCTGAATTGTGGCATGGGTACCATTAATGAAGCATTACTCGCCTGGCATCAGCCAGCAAGTTAATACTGTCAATAAGTAGTTTCTTCTGGCTATAAATGTTTGTGAAATCCTGATCTAAACTGAAATCTGACCATCCTGCAAGAGAATGTTCTCAGGGCAAAGATTTCCATCTTAATCTCATCCCTAGTCACAGTTGATTTGGCCCTTCTCCAAGCAGTGCTCTGTTGCAGACATCACATTCTGGGAAGCAGCTAATAAAATACTGCTCATTTAGGACAAAACCAGGATGTAATACTGTTTGCGTCTTTCACCCAGGATCCTGAAATGCTATATAATATAGAGACCAGGTCATACCACCCATGTCCAAATTGCAGAGCAGGAATAATGCACCTCTGTTTCAGCCCCCCCGTATTTTTCAGATGACAGGACTGGCTGAAACATGCTGACTCTCATCCATCTTGAACCTCTGTCCTTTCTGCCCATGATGATGTCCAAGGCTGGAAGTATTCACACATCTCATTCATACTCTCAAATAGCTAAAGCAAGTACAGTTATACCAGCATTATCCCTCTCTTGCAAACTCCACTCTGTAAACAGTATAAATGTTTAGAAAACACTAATAAAGTTTTCCTTCTGTAGTGTTTGTGTACCCTCTTATTCCAGTGTAAGGATGACTTTTTTGCTTAAAAATGTGCCTTCAGCTAAAACACTCATCCAGAAACAAGCGAAACCAGAGAGAAGCCCGGGGGGTATATAAGCAGCTAAATCACTAATTTTTTTATCTCTGGCTTCATCAAAAACATAATTATCCCATAGTGACAAGACTGAGTTAAAATCTTGCTCATCTCTTTCCAGGACAACTGAAAAAGTTCAGACCAAACATGTGCAAGCTCTGACATTTCACAAGATTCAACTGCAAGAGTAGCCTAGGCAAGGATGGAATATTCTGGATTCTTCTCCCATCTGAGGTGCTGGATCGACTGTATTCCAATGTACCAGACAGTCACTGACAGAATAAGGTTCAACCAAGAAAGAAGATACGTTAGCAGTAGCTAAAGCTGGCTCTTAATTTCACTCTAAGTGCATGCATACGCTTAATGGTTCACTCAACACTACATGAGCACTGGCAGCAACCACTGCACCCAGGGAATGACTGAAATCTCAAATGTGTATTTGGCAGAGAGGTGAGAATCTGGCAGAAGCCAGATTCAGAAAACTAAACTGTTTACCCAGTGGGCAGTAACAGCCTGAAATCCTAAGTGATAAAACAAGTATCAAAAGATATTTTAACTTGACCTGGAAAGACCACTTCTTGAGAACAGCATAATCCAATTTTCACTCAATTCTTGGCTCATCTGCTGCACCAGCCAGTCCTGAGGGGTGGCAACCCCCACTGTCAGCGACTTCCAGCAGCATGACCTCTTTCTCAGCAGTAACCAACAAAAGTCCCTTCTTATCAGATGAATATAGACACAAAAGCAAGGACTTCTTATACTGAATGACATTTATAAAGAAAACATTAATTTCTTACTTGTGGGAATGTACCTAAGTGAACATGGTCATGTGAGCAATCCAGACAGCTACTTGACAATTGTGAAGTAGAGAATCAAAGGCTTTGAGGCCTTATCTAAAGGTTACTAGAGGATGCGTATGTCTTGAGGTTTACAGAAGTTGGCATGGAAAATTGCTGAGCAGAATGTGTAAGAAGGAACTGATAACTACAACCTTGGAACATGTGCTATAATAGTTAACCGATCAATAAATTGTTATTAACACTAGACTAAAAGACATTAACCAATCAGATACTGCTGAATGTGCAAATATCTTGAAGCTCTCTATAAAAGACATGCTTGTGTTATAACAAATTGTCAACACTTTGATTATATTAATCAGTGCGTGTTGTGAAATTTCCCGCACTTACTAATTCCCCAAATCACATTATTTTCATAAGGATCCCTATGACCAATGACCTCACTTTACTCTGGGCTTCTTTCCCATCTTGTATTATCATCCTGTTTTTTAATAAAGGGTGAATCTCAACAGATTTTTCAGTTTTTCACTCTCCAAAGCAAAGAAATTTAGTATCTCCAAGTTGACATAGGCAATGGATCAGAGATTTAATGACCTGAAATTTGATGGTGACCAGGACATCAAAACCTGAAGCATTGACCATCTCCTAAGTATAAGAGAGGTTCCCCAGAAAGGATGAAAACTCTGTGTGTCTTCAACCAGCTCTAAATTTAAAGACAGCAAATGCCTCTTCCAGGGCTTGCATTCACACACATCGCTCAGCCACCAGAGGGAACCTAAGGATAGCTCACATCAACTGCTGTTATCTGCAAACGTGTGAGACGGGCTCGTATTTTCATTTCCTTATGACACTGACATTAAGCTTATGGTATTTAAAATCCCCTGCATAGAAACATAATTAATAGTTCCCTAGTTTCAAAATTCAGGCACACTTCAGCTCATCTCACAAGCCAGACACAAGCCAGACAACAGCCAGCTAGTAGTAACTTTACTGCTGCTGACCTGACCTGCATTTGAACTAGTGATCCAGGGATAAAAGACTGAATACCCTATTAGCAATCATCCACTGCCACCTAAGGACATCACATACTTAGAAGCATCAGCCTGTTGTGTCCAGTGGGTAGGGAAGGAAAGTTTCTTTTTACATTCATGGGTCTCATACCATTCACATTACCAGAAAAGCAGAAAACCGTGTACTGTAGGCATGGCATTCTGGATATCCAACACACCAATATAGCATCATACTTCCTATTTTAAAGGAAGATGCATGCAACTTCATAACAGGAAAACAAAAATGAGGATTTAACTGGCAATTCAAATCACTTTTGAAGGAGACCATGGAAACCTGGTAGACTTCGACTCCACACTCCTACTCACTCTGAATAGGAATTAAGTACTGCCAGTACTTTCTGGCAGTTATCACCCTGAAGACAGTTTCCCAGGATTCAGATCCAGTACATAAGAGTGGAAAGGACTTCTAAGGTCACTCACTGAAATCCCTCACTACAGCAGATGACCATATAAACTTATCCCTTCTGTTGACTGTCAGACAGGCCCCTTACCGATGTCCAGCAGAAAATTCCCAAATCACTACTCACCCTTGTATACCTTGGCTTGTATATGCCGAGAGTCATAGTTGCAAAGCTCAATAAGAAGTTCTACCTGCATTGTATTTTCCATGCCTGTGCAAGAGCCAATGCAGCTAAGAAAGCATGAGCATAAATTTAATAGAAACAGGCAATTAGTACTTTAAAAGGCAACAGAGCCACACTAAATGATGGCAGAGGCTGACCCTCTAGCCACCAGGCATCATGTGCAGTCTGTAGGTAGCTTTGAACTTAGATTTTAAAACTAGAGCAGAATTTCAGAAAGGAATAAGAGTAACTGTATGAAAGGGGAGTAGGGGGAAAATGACTTCCAAATGCAGCATTATGTGACTAAAAATTACTGTAGTGCTAAAGACACTGAAAAATTTGAAACTTCAAGCATTATACTTCAGACAAGAAGAACTTCTGAGGGAAAAAAAAAGGCTTTACTCAGTTCCAAGACTGAGGCACAAGACAACCAACCAGTCTAATCTTCTCGACGAGCTGACAACTTGATGGGGAATGCCCATATGACATTGTGGACTAACAGTTTTACGGTATCTCCTCAGTGCCCCAACTAAACCCTGTGGTCACTAGAACAGCGTCCATAGGTCATAAATGTGGTGTTGGGAGACCAGGATGACAGGCAAAGCAAAATAACAAACATTACAACAGAGGCTCAACTGATGTTATTTTGAGCAAGTAGTCAGCAGAGTAAATTTACTGCAGCTCATAGGCATCACTTCAGTGACAGTGAGAAATTCATTGCTGCTGAACTGACTGAAAACAGCAGCTGGAAGTGGAAGACAGTACTGTAAACCGACCCAGTGGAGGGAAAGAAAAGGAGTGGAGGTGCTCAGATCAGATTTAGACAGGTTTCCAACAGACTTCACTAATAGTGGCATAAGGAGACTCCAGCCAGGACCCCTAAACAGGATTTCCTGTGCATATGGATTTATCTGTATCATATGAACAGGAACACAAACACAAAAATTGAATGAGAATGTTAACTAGTAAGCTTACAACTAATTTTGAAACCGTAGAAAGACATCTTAGGAATCTGGGCTTGACCCTGCTCTTTCACACAAAAGCAGTAGACAAATTTGTATTGACTTGGAAATGGAGGACTGAGTCTTCAAATCAAAAATATTTCTTCCTGAAGCCTCTAAATAATAGTGAATCGCAGCAACAGCACTTTGCAAAATAAAGGCTATTCATTTGTCTTCAGGCATATCTGAAACACTGACCTCACCAATGAGCTATTAAAAAGAAAAAAAAAAGGACCCAAAAAAAATAAAAGTAATGACAGACTCCTTTGTGGCAAAAGGAAAAGCAAAACTTTGTGCTAAGCTCATTTAGATAATTCACTATCTGTAAAGTAACATTAAAATTACTTGCTATGGTCTAATCAGTTCCACTGCTACTGCTGGTTAAGTTCGCACAACTTTACTGCACTAAAATTTAAAAATATTGCTGGAACACACTCAAATCCTCCTAAATCTCAGTTTTCCACTCATAGATGCATACTCTTTATGTACTTGCTCAAATAAATATAAGCTTAAACCACTGGTAGTAAAAGTCCTCTTCAAAAGCTAACCAAACTAAAGCGCGCACACTGAAAACAGGGTTCTGCTACTCTCTGCTCTGAGATCCAGGACAGTTAAGCTGTGGTGAAATGCGGCATGGCCACTCTTATGAATGGTCTTTACAGTTAGAAACAGCAGTCATAAGTACATTCACTGCCACAGGCAGGCAGATGACACCCAGGAAAAGCCCAACAAGTTTACATGTTCCCCAGACACTCTAAGTGGAAGTTTTGTCTTCCTTTCCAAGGCTTTCTCTGAGACCAGCTGTATGTCATGGATATGGCTCCTCACTGAGACTCCTCTCACCAGCAATTACCATCCTCACAGATCTGCTGACAGAGCTGTTCATTTGAGAACTTCAAAACACTTTTAACTGATGGTCTAAGTTAGCCCTGACTTTGCTCTAAACAGAGTGCACACAACTTGCTCCACTGGCAGATCCTGCTATGATAACTGATCTGGAGGAGGACGTTAAGTTTTACAACAGCCTCTCTTGTCAGCTCTATTTAGCCTAGAGTCCAGACTTTGGCAGGGGCTGACAGGTGCCTAGAAGAGAATACCAGAACAAGGCAAAAATACAGTGATTCCTCCTGCAAGATATACCTCCTACCTTCCAGATAACTATCTAGGGAGTTTTGTTTGCTGGGGGGGTGAGGAATGTGCTTGCCTGGATGGTTTTGAGAGATGGGGAAGATACTTCATGTAGCTGTGGTTCCTCTATTTGAAAAGAGAGGCTCACTTCTTATTTATAAAGCAAAATAATAAGAGAACAAAATAAAAAATCATAGAATCCTAGAATCATGTAATAGTTAGGGTTGGAAAGGACCTCAAGATCATCTAGTTCCAACCCCCCCGCCAGGAGCAAGGACACCTCACACTAAACCAGGTCACCCAAGGCTATGTCCAACCCGGCCTTGAACACCGCCTGCGATGGAGCATTCACAACTTCCCTGGGAAACCCATTCCAGTGCCTCACCACCCTTACAGGAAAGAATTTCTTCCTCATGTCCAATCTAAACTTCCCCTGTTTAAGTTTGAACCCGTTATCCCTTGTCCTCTCACTACAGTCCCTCATGAAGAGTGCCTCCCCAGCATCCCTATAGGCCCCCTTCAGACACTGGAAGGCTGCTATGAGGTCTCCACACATCTTTCTCTTCTCCAGGCTGAACAGCCCCAACTCTCTCTTCCTATCTTCATATGGGAGGTGCTCCAGTCTCCTGATAATCCTCATGGCCCTCCTCTGCACTTGTTCCAACAGTTCCATGTCCTTTTATGTTGAGGACACCAGAACTGCACACAATATTCCAAGTGAGGTCTCACGAGAGCAGAGTAGAGGGGCAGGATCACCTCCCTCGATCTGCTGGTCACTCTCCTTTTGATGCACCCCAGGATACGGTTGGCTTTCTGGGCTGCAAGTGCACACTGCCGACTCATGTTTATTCTCTCATCAACCAACACCCCCAAGCCCTCCTCAGGGCTGAATGCTGCTCTACTCCATGTTTCACTTAACTCTCCCTGCTGCTGACAACTGAGCTGACATTTTCAGAGAACCATTCACACCATTTCTCTCAGAACTTCCTTGCTAAACAGCTATAGCTAATTTACACATCACTATATACACACAGTTAAAGCACTTCTCATCTTCTTTGCATTTTCCAACATTTGCTTCATCTATAGTTTAGTTACTAGCACATTTAAAAATCACTTTTAGATTTTAAATCAACTACCAAACTCTATTTCCTCATTTTCCAGTATCTTCCAAAACCATATATGATTGCATTAATTCATCAGAATTAGAACATTATGAAGAACTCTGCTGATAACTCTACTGTAAGAACTGGGACTCCAATCTTTTTAACACAAGGATCTTCCCCCTTATTCTACTACCCCTTTTGATGAGGTTCTCATAAGGAAGATCACAGTACATCCTGTTAACCAAATTGCTCTTATTCACATAATCACCAAATGTGCAGGGAGACTACTACATACAGTCACAGAATATTCTTAGACCCAGAACCATTAATTTACTTTGGAAAATCCATAATGGTTCTTATCTGTTACCGCATACATATACAACTTTCCCTTGGTTCTCATCCATTTGTTTCCTTCCAGATGTGCAAATATAAAAAACAAATTTAGTGATGGTACTTTCATTGTCCCATCATGTCTTTTTATTATTATTATTATTTTTTCCCCTATACCTGATATCAAATTTACCATATTATGGTTGATTTAAACAAGAGTTTGCATACCAAAGACAACAGTGCAGCTAGTTCTTATCTGAGAGCTTTGTGAAATCATGGGGAGCCACCATCTTGTCCAATTAATTAATTTTACAGACTGGATCTAAGACATCTTTGTGGGACAGTCACACATATTGACAAGCACAAAGTATCTTCAATCTTGCTAGCCTAGCTAACAATGCAGTGAGGATACTATTCCATGCATCATGATGCAGTCTGCCCTAAATACCACTCCAAATCCTCTGAAGCTCGCACATTTGAGCAGAAGTAACCACATCTACACTGCCTAGCAACACCTAAATAACCTAAAGGCAGCTCATCCATTTCAAAGTACAATGTTTTATTAGTCTTCCTGATTACACAGAATACTCACAGACAACACCCTCCAGCCTTCTCAAATAGAAAAGCAAAACAGAGTAAGCTCAAACCCCAATTTTGTTATTATGCACACACACTTTGTCATGGATCTTTTAAGGTTTAGGGAAAAGATAAAGCTTCCAGCTGACTGACCCAATCAGTCTGGGTTTCCATTGCATTTACTGGATATCAGCAGCACTAGAAAGTAATCAGTAAGTATCCAAAAGATGTTGTCCTAATACTGAGGAGACTGAGAAGGGTTTAGTATCTTTAACAGCTTTACATCAAAGAGGATTATAAGAAGCAATGTAACAAATGCTCAAACTGGACCCAGTTTGTAGACAAAGCTTAAATCTCTGGGTCTTCAGAGATTTTTTCAAAGACACCTAGAAACACCATTATCCTAGAGCTATCCATCGATAATTATCTATTCCTGTTTGACAGGGTAAGCCCTACATTGCAGGCTATGTATATGGGCTTTACGCAAACCTCTACCGTAAGCACCTAAGGTCACCACAATGATACAGAACTAAAATGGCCTGGTAACATTAGAAGCCCAGCAGCAACGAACCAATGAGGAAGATGTTGGATTAAGAGATAAAATGCCAAATTTGGCTAATCATCTCTGCTGCTGTCACATGCAATCAGCTGGCCTCTCTGTGCTTTGATTTTCTCAGCTATGAACAAGTACAGGAACTATTATTTGTTCTTTAAGTATGACCAAAAAATAATAAAATCTGCTGAGCCAAAGAAGTGAATACAAAGCATTTGGATTGGGAAGGGTCAGAATTTATATCGTTTTACTCCCAGTCAGCAGGGGCTGCAAAGAAGACTGCAGTAGAACAGACCAGATGAGATGCATTTTCAAAAGTACATTAGATTCCAGAATGCTGGATTAAATGGTGATAGTTCCATTTGCTAAATCCACCCCAGTGGAACTACACCACCTTCTTAAGTCTCCTGGGACACTTAGAACTGCTGCACTAGATTTATTCAGTGGGAACAAAATGCTCATGTGCAAGGATGGAATTTGAAGACTCCTACATGGCACAGCAGAGGAACTATTCTACATACACTGTGCCAGAATACCACAATGACAGGAGCCTCAAAATCCAGGCAGTAGATCAACAAGAATAAAATTAGACCATGCTTTTGTACTCATTTACACTCACATTGCTAACACTGTACAACCTTTGCTGCACTACAACCAGCTTTGTTGCTGAACCCATTATTTTATAAGCATCCAGTAAATTGACAATAAATGGCATTTAGACCAGCATCTGCAAATTAACTCCTTAACTAACTTTTACAAAAGAATTTTCATTTCTTTATGACTCATCTTTAGATTTTATTTTTCTTTTCTCCCTACACACTCCTTTGAAATCTTACTCCAAACATTAACAACAACAATTTAATTGAACACAATCTGCAAAGTCCTCTTAAAGACACATTCCACAGATCAAAATAATTCCAAAGGGAGGCCATGCTATTGTTTCCCTTTAGCCATAAGAACTGCTAACTGTAAAGACAATGTTTAACCTCTTTACTACCAGAAAAAAAAAAAAAGAAAACAAAACAAACAAACAAACTGTCACTATATAACTGTGGACAAAACAGGAAAAGAATTGGCAAACAGATGCTCATGATATATGTACTGTTGCATTAATTACAGGAGAGACCATTTATCTAGCAACTTTGAAAAGGTAATAACCCTTCCTATAACCAGCTGGGTGGCAGAACAATGCCACACTGAGGCCCTGTTATATCTAAACATTCAATCTAACTAAACATTTTAATAAAAGGGTGCTTTGTCAAAATTACAAAGAGAGAGAATTAGTCAAAAAATACCTATCAAACCCTAGGCTGTTGTGAGAATAGTTAAGGGCCTACTTTTTCACACGAAAAACCACAACAACCCAATACAATCAAAACCAAACAAAAAATCATCCAACCAACCAACTCTATCCTCTTCCCCAACCCCCCTCCCCTCCTCAGAAACCCCAAAAATAACAACCAACCAAAAAGAAAAGCCACAAGGAGCTCCAAAGCCAGATAGTATGGTGGACAAAACGTAAGTTCACATGCAGACAGGGTCAGAAAAGGACTGTGTGAAAACAGTTGTTCACAATACCTAAAAATAGTTTAGCATTCCTCCTTTTTGGTAAAGCTCCACCAGATGCCCCTGGTACTTTCTGGAAAGAGAGAAAGAAACAGTTTGAAAAAATCTATCGAGACAAGAGTAAACCAGCAAAAAACCCATACCATCACCACTTGTAACACACATCTATCTGTTCATGGTCCTACTATTAAATCACAGTCCTTGCTGAGCAAGAATGTAAATCCTCTTCACCTCTGACAAGGGGACTCAACTCATCATCGCTTACTACCCTCATGGAGTGAGAAAGCCACCATCTGAATCTTTCATAATTCACCCTGTTCATTATTAAACAGGGCATGACTCATGGTCATGATGGGTGACTGCTGTTCTGTCAACAAACAGAAGCATCTACCATCACTCAGACCTATCACCACTTGATCCCTTATAGTATTTCTTAATGCTAAAACTGTATTAGAGAGGGGAAGAAAAGGCTATTATGCGCATAAAAGATTCAATCCTTCATAACTGATTCCAATATGAACACTTTGCTGTGACCTATTCAGCTAATTTCCTTCTGTCCAAAAAAAAAAAAAAAACACCCCTTCCAATAGGATCCATGCCTGCTTCCATTAAGATCAATCCAAGTTACCACCATGCTTCCTTAATATTAAAAAGTATGGAGGAAGACCTGACAACACCCAAGCAATTGTCTTAGAAGGATTTTTATTTTATTTTAATTTTATAATTTAAGTTCCATAGCTGAGAATAGTAACTTCCAAGTGACATTCCATTTTAAGAACTACTCCCCCAGTTCAAAATGCCTCAATAGGGAATAATAGGGAAAACACTAGAAGCCAAGGAAATGTGAAAGTCAATGCACTTTCTTCTTAAGCTGTTTATTAACAGCCAGCATTAAATCAAATCAAGATAAATAAGCCTCTGTGGCTATAATGCCAACATGATGTAAAATGTACTATATCATGTCGGTATAAATGGTGAGGTTGTTGAGTTAACTTTTTTTCTTTTTTAATAGTAATATTGGGATTCAACAGGTGGAGAGAAACCAGCCAAGAACCTGTCAGCCTAAGGAAAGTTCATGTGTACCTCTGCTCCTTCGTAAGTGAAAGGGTCACATATTTTGGGTGGTTCCCTTCACCATGTAAATAAAGCTTTGGCCAAAGCTACGCTTAAATCATCAGTGAAGTCTTATACATCACAGAAAAGTTTTCCATTCTTAGAAAGAGCAGATGTCAACTAACACTCATTGGCTGCACTTGAGAACAGAACCTATTATCCATATACACAACTCCTAGCAAAATGGAGTTGGGTCACAACTCAAACATTAAGGAAAAAGAAGTCCTCAATGAAGTGAAAATTATAAGCAGAATTTTTTTTTTTTTTTTTTTTTTCCCCTTAATACTACTGGAATTTAAGCAGTGGAAAGGAAGTTGTTAACGATCCAAATCTATTTTTAAAAAGCAGCAGCAAGATACAACATATCAAACTTCAATACGAGAAGTTCAGGTTGGATAATAAGGCAGAAGTTCTTCACTGTGAAGGTGGTGAGGCATTGGAACAGGTTGCCCAAAGAAGCGTTCAATGCTCCATCTCTGGAAGTGTTCCATGCAAGGTTGAACAGAGCCTTGAGTGACATGGTCTAATGTGAGGCATCCCCATCCATGGCAGGGGAGTTGGAATTAGATGATTTTAAGGTCCTTTCCAACCCAAAACCATCCTAAGATTCCATGATAATCCAATTGCAAATATACTATGAATGTATATTTGAGTATGAATAAATTACTTACAAATAAATATAAATAAATTATGAATAAATAAATATCATACACCAAGAACTAAAAAAAAAAAAAGTTACCAATACCAGGAAGCTCCAATTGAATTCTGATCCCACCAAGCGGGATATTGTGAAAGTCATTAAGACTAGAGATTTTAAAGAGGAATAATTTGCACGGAGTGTTTATCTGACAGCCTGACATTAAATATTTCAGCTTGACTTTCCAAACTGCTGAATACATTTGAACTGGAATTGCAGATGCTCAGCAGTCCTAAAAAAACAGAAACTGACAGAGTTTTTTACCTTATAGAATCATACAATCATATCTGTCAGGAATCACTGAAAACATTCCCCATTCACAAAACTATTTTGGCTTCTAACAGATGTGACACACACAACAAATAGGAGTCCACACAATTCATCAGCAGTGGGATTAAAATCTGTTAGTGATGTTTCTCATACAAGGTGTCAGTGTAGCCTATTCTCTTTACCACTGCCACATTTTTTAACAGCACAATCACTGAATAACATAATAACCCGTAACTGCAGGAAATTTCATGTCTCTCTGCTCAGTGTTTTCAATAGGGCTGAGGTACTACTATAGCACCAAGCTAGAGGTCCGCCCAGGGCTGAATACTACCCAGGCAGTTGCATACACACCATACACTATAGCAAAGTAGCCGATTTAAAAATTCTGAAGAGTAAAACTCTGTGAAAATAAAAAAATATTAAAATTTTATTTTTTTATTATCTAAGAATTTCACCAGAGGGTGCTGTGTAATTTGCACTTGTGCACATTTCTGACGATTCAGCAGATGCTTCTGGTGCTGATCTGCTACTGGCAGATATTGGAGATCCACTTAAACCCATAGGCTGAAGATCTGACCATTATTTTCTAACTGAATTGTGACAAGATACACGACTCATACTTATTCCAAACACTTCTAGAAGCAAATAGGAATTTCTCCAGCAATGCAGTGCATTCTGCAAGCAGGATGCCAAGGGAAGCACAGGCAAGAATAGTAGTCCTAAAATAGCATATTCAATGTTTTGGTTTTACTGTATCCCACATCATCAAAAGATTGGCTTAAAAAAAACACACCCAAGAAAACCAACGCCCACAATGTAGCATGTGCCAGATGCTTCATAGAATTGTACCAGTGAAGGCCTGATGCTTCATATTGCCCAAAGGAAAACATGGATAGCACATAAGAAGGAAACACTCATTGTGAACAAAATCCACAGCTAACCTATGAGGAATCATATCTATGAGCTATGTCAGATGACACAATCTTCACCTGTATTGTAGAGTCAAACACTCTTTCCTACCACATGCCCCAGTGCACCAGTGTGTCACCACCTTCAAACACAAATACCAGGCCCCTCCTGCTACATTATGATTCACAGGGAGAAAACCAGGAACCACTGGACTAGATCAGCTTAAGACCATCAAACAGCAGTCAATGTATTTGTTCCCTTTTGGAGTCCTGCAGCCTAATCTTTATCCAGGAAAGGAATTTCTGAGGCCTTATTTTGACTCCAGTTTACCTTAATATTGAAAATTCCCAGGTCACATGCTGGGAAAAAAAGTTGCATACAAGGAAGCTGACAGGATTTCTGCCCACCTGTCTCTAGTCCTAGATATCATCTTTCAGGAGCGTTAAATTCACTTGTAAGAACTGTTGCTAAAACTAGATGAGGACCTCCAAACACTCAGGTAAGTGTGTGAAGGAAAAAACTGCTATCACTCTTACAAGGAAAAACAATTCTAAAGTGTAACAAACACCACTAACAATCTCAAACTGGAGACATGCAATCCATCTCACTGTAATTCAGATAAAATATGACTAGCCAGCTACTGGAAATAAAATAAGTGGTCACGGCACTTTACATATCTCAGGGCCTTCATTACCCATGGGAAACATTGCTATAGAATGAGAAACATGAAGTATTCTATCCCACTCCAAGTAGCTATTTTAGGCCCTCTATCTTGCCAAAGGGGACAGAACTTACATGGGAGTGAGCTGTAAGCACACCCAGTGCCTTCCATATAGCTCTGGTCAGAAGTCATTAACAGCCCTTCAGAGACACCAGACCAGCCACACACAAACAGACGTTATGAAGAACAGATTACAAGTTACTGTAGATATGCAGTGATATTAAGGAAGAACAGTGAACATGAAGTTTGTAAGCATGTGGGTGTTAAGACTCAATGAGGGCAGCGTATGACTCTAAAATCTAGCAGATCCCAGGTCAGGGTTAAGGCTTGTGATTTAATTATACAGAAATCTTAGCATGAAAAGTCCCACTACCCTGAGATAATACCTCCTATTAAAAAAACAAACAACCGAAAAAACAAGTAGTTCTACCAAAACTCCAGAAAAGTATTTGGTTAGCTACAGCATGCACTTAATATGCACAAAATACGCATGGGATAGGCAGAAGCATGTAATGAAAAAGATTAGTGGAAGCCGAGCAACCAGCTGCCTTGAAGTTCTGATTCTTTAGGGTCTTTGATTCACCGCAGAACTGAAGTTATGGGATTGGCTGGGTTCTAAGCACCTGAATTTGACATCCAAGCCTCAAATCTGAACAGGTTCATCTCTGTCATTCAAGATTTGGTCTACGTCTGCTATGCATTAACTGAGACCTAAGAAATACTGGGGTAGTTAGTTGAGAAGCCACAGGTCTCACCTCTATCACACGTCGTTTCAGATGCAAATATACACACTGTCCTGTTTTCCGGTAATGCCTCTCAATGTGTTCCCTTCCAAATCCCAGAAATGTGTTCATGCACACATAGAGACCTCCTTCTGAATCCTAAAACAAATGACAGAAACAGTTATAGCACAGAAGGAATAGGACAGACACGACACAGCAAGGAGGGGGAAAATAAATAAATAAATAAAAATTGCAGACTCCTTCTGTTATCAGGCAAGCACTTAAAATACACCTTTCATAGCACATTATAGTGTTTACATTAGTCGTCCTCTAAAAATTCCACACCATACCATGGCCTATAGAAAGTCACTGGAATGGGTCACTTCGGAACTACAGACTAGCAAGTGTACAAACTGGAGGTCTATAAGTTACTCTTGAAAAATTCCATTTGAGTGCCTGATCCACAGAGATTTGTAGGTGCAGAAATTTGTAAAGCATAGAAATAATCAAGCACAGCCATCTGAAATAGAACTTTTTTTTGACATTTAATTGCAAGAACACCATTCCAAACCAGAAGCGTGGCAGAGCTCATAGTCCAGAGATTCAGCCACAACTTCTACTGTTGATCAGTCTTGTCTGAGAAAAACAGATCTCAAGTGATCTTACAGCTCAAAACTGGCTAACAAGAAAATCCCCAAGTGTTTTGTGAACATTCTTCAGTGCCTATCAGGGATTCTCTCTATTCATGCAATTAGAGTGCTTAGAGACAAGGGTACTGAAAGGAAATACAAAGATATTCCTTATACTGATCACAAATGCTGACATAACGTGACAGGAGACTTGTCACTTTCTGCTCTCCCAAAAGCTGGGTGTTGATGCAGGCCGTTACTGGTGTCTTGCTCCATTTTAACACTACTCCTAGATCTCTCTTATATATTCAGACTCCCAGGAGGACTTTCAGTCATCCTCTTCATTGGTGTTGGATCAATTTTTTAAGCCCTCTCCAACACGTATTGTATTGAGTAGATGGTGCATAACAAAGATTGAGCCTCTCAGAAACATTGTGACCTTCCTTCTATTGTGGACGTCTTTGTGCTACTGGAGCACAAACACAAGTACAGAAAAGCTCACACTATATTCCTCTAAGAAATTAAGTAAATAAATAAATAAAAATATATCCTTACATCCAGAAAATAAAAAAATGTCACCATAGGCGCATACATGCACATAATCATGTACTGAGAATTGTTACATCAGCAATTGTTTTGACAGGATACCACCTGATAGTGCCACACCTGAAATATATTCAGCGCAGTAAAACACCAAATTCTCTCCTGCCAGCTCATCTCTCTTCAGTGCTTTGCCAGGCAAGAACCTGTACTCTACCTCCAAGCCCTAGCAGGCCCCTCTCTCAGACTGAACACAAAGCTGCCCATCATGCTGCACCAGCCAGCCACTGTACCAGTTAGGCTCTTTCCAGTTCAGCGTACTCAAACAAAGAGCAGAGGGCAAGTCTGACAGAAATCACAACTGATCTCCAATAACCTGCACCAGGTTAATACATCTTATTCTCTTCCAGAAAAAGAAGCTGAAGTGCTAATAGTGTTGAACAGCTGTTGCTCACTTGATACCTGGCACAGACCAGATAGAGCCTGGTAAGTCTCTCTCCTCCCACTATGAAAACCAGGCTTGAATGTGCCACTCTAAACCCAGTTATTTCTTCCCAGTCTCTTTCAAAGACTATACTGAGTACTTCTAAGGTCTTGAAGGGACGCAAGTTTCCAGCTTACCTGCAACCCTCAACCATACCTCAATGCTGCACCTTCAAGCATGTTTTTTTGAATCCATACAACGTCAGAATGGAAGAACTGCCTCAGACACCAACTAATACTGGTACTTCCACAGCAGGCAACACAGCCATGGAGCTGAGAAACACATGAAGAGAGACCAGAAAATTATTATTTACCCCAAGACTTTAGAAAATGCCTCTTGTGCTTTTCTTCATGTAGACCGACACTTACAAACTTCAGCAACTCAGGTTTAGCAAAAGATAAACATGTAATGATCTATACAGCTGCTGCTTTAACTAAAGGACAAAAAATTGCTCCAAGCATTCCAATCAGTCTAAAGTATAAGGGTTTAGACTATCTGACATTTACACTTAATATATAGAAGGAAGTCATTCTTTCAACATCTAGATACCATATGATTAACTCTGCAGAGTAAATAGTAAACTCTTCAGCCATCTAATTTCTGATCCACATAACACCTACCTGAGATTCTATTAAAAATAAAATAAAATAACCATACAGCTCCTTTAAATCCAAACTGTTCACAGCTTTGAGAACACAGCTGACAGTTTTGTGCTCAAAAGTAATACAGTTAAAACTCAAAATCCGCTATTCAAAATACTCTTAAAATACAGTTGTATTTAAAATTGTAATTATATTAATTTAATTAATTTTAATTTCTACTACACTTTCACAGATTTATCTATTTAAGACCCATTATACCTTTGCTGTCTATTCTTACATCCTGTATTCTAAATCCTTTTGCATTATCTTCTTATGTGAGAAAGTCATGGATGTGTCCTCTACACGAGAGTCCTATAGGTATGCAGCCTAAATAAAAATACATAGTGTTGTCACTCTAGGGTCTCAGGAACTTTGTTTACAAATTTGTTTTCTTGAAGACCATTTTCTCTTTTTCTGGAGGGAATCCAAGAGACCACTGAACCGCTCTGATAAGCAGCCTATGACAACAATTTGACAATTCCAGTGCATGAGCTAAATGTAGACTCTGAGTAAGTTGGTTGTGGTTACTAACAAAACAGTTATTTCTCCTGGAGAACACAGGCATGCTATTCTCTCATACAATTTGGAAAGACTTGGACTGTTCAAAAGCCTAAACGGCCACAGCAAAACAGGGATGTCTGAAAAAGCCACTTTTGCAGAAGGCTGTATAAAAGATAAGACCCCTGCCTGGTGCTTAAAGAACACCTGTGATCTAAGACAAGGTTCATGTTGGAGAACTTAATCCTACTGAGTACACCACCAGTTCTGGAAGGAACGGTATTTTACATACCCTGTGGCATATAAACCTTTGCAACCAGCAGTCCTTTTACATATGTGTGAAAGTTTACACTGGAGAAAGGCAACATATCTAAAGTACTGAAAACAGTATCTTAACCAGAAAAATAAAGCTTGCCTCGAGAATAGAAGCTAAGATGGTCACAGCAGAATCATAGAATGGTTTGGGTTGGAAGGGAACTTAAGGATCATGTAGTTCCAACCCCCCTGCCATGGGCAAGGACACCTTACACTAGATAAAGGTTGCTCAAAGCCCCACTGAACTTGGCCTTGAACACTGCAAGGGATGGGATAGCCACAGCTTCTATGGGCAACCTCTGCCAGGGCCTCACCACCCTCATAGCGAAGAATTTCTCCCCAATACCTAACATAGATCTTCCCTCTTCTTGTAGACCCCCTTTAGGTACTGTAAGGCTGCTCTAAGGTCTCCCCAGAGCCTTCTCTTCCCCAGGCTGAACAACCCTAGATCTCTCAGTCTCTTCACAGATGTGCTCCAGCCCTTTGAACATCTTCGTGACCTCTTCTGGCCTCTCTTCAATAGGTCCATGCCCTTCTTGTATTGGGGGCTCCAGACCTGAATGCTGTACTGCAGTTGGGTGTCTCACTGGAGCAGAGAGGGAGAATTACCTCCCTTGACCTGCCAATCACAATTCTTGTGATGCAGCCCAGCATATGACTGGCTACAAGCTCACACTGCCAGGTCATGTGGAGCTTCTCATCAACCAATACTTCAAAGTCCTGCAGCTCAGGCTGTTCTCAAGCTATTCTCCACTCAGCCTGTATTTGTGTCTGGGACAGCCCTGACCCACAGGCAGGACCTTGCATTTGTTTACCTTCATGAGGTTTGCACAGGACTCCAACTTGTCAAGGTCCTTCTGGATGGCATCCCTTCTCTCCAGCATGTTGACCACATCACACAGCTTGGTGTCATCAGCAAGTTTTCTGAGGGTACACTCAATCCTGCTGTCCACATCACCAAAGATGTTGAACAGCTCCTGCCCCAGTATTGACCCCTGAAGGATAACACTGGTGTCCACCCAGACATCAAGACATGACTGCAGTTCTTCAAGTGTGACCACTGAGCAAGTTCTTTATCCACTAAGTGGTCCATTCATCAAATCCACATCTCTCCAGCTTAGAGAATGCCATGCAAGGATAGCATCAAATGCTTTGTCCAGGTAGATGATGTCAATTGCTTTCCCCTTATCCACAAACACTGTAACCCTGTCACAGAAGGTGACCAAATTTGTCACGCACAATTTGCCCCTAGTGAAGCCATGATATACCAGGTGCTTTACATATACAAAGGGAGACACAGTCCACACCAGGAGAAGTAACACTGTTTTTTAAAAAGGTCTGCTTACTTATTTAGATAGTAATTCATGTCTTGCAGAGGAGGAAGGAAAAAGAGCTAAAATTCAACAGACTTACCCCCTCTCAGCTTGAAAAGCAGAGCAAGAAGGCTGGTGGATAAGATATCTGGCCAACACAAGCTCCAGTCCACAAGGAAACAGAGAGAATACCACTTCACATATGCTTATGACACCACAAACTAACAGGTTTCCAACACTACTAACCTGATCAGGATTTGAACTAATGACCCATATCTCATTACCAAACCTCAAGCCATTTAAACCCCTCAGGGAAATCTAGGGCTTAGCAATTTTAGATAATAATGAATTTATAAAACCACAGCTGCTGTGGTTATTTACTAACACAGCAAAGAGTTACATACTCAGGCAAACCTACTACACAGCTATTTTCTTTAGGTACACTAGAACAATAATAAATATTGTTAATATAGTGTCATGGTTTGAGGCTTTCAAACCCATGCAGCCACTCTCTCACTCACTCCCCTCTCTTTCTTCCTCAGTCCAAGGGGATGGGGAGGAGAATCAAAAAAATGCAACTCCCACAGGTTGAGATAAGTACAGTTTAGTAACTAAAGTAGAACATAAATCACTACTGCTACCACCAATAATAATACAAGAGAAAATACAAGGAAAGAGAATACAACAGATCTT
>JASSUY010039217.1:0-10266 GCA_032466535.1 Forpus xanthops | reverse complement strand
GCTTGGAGCAAGCTGCTCTATGGAAGGTGTCCCTGCCCGTGGCAGGGTTGGAGCTGGAGGAGCCTTAAGGTCCCTTCTACACAAACCAGGCTGGGATTCTATGAAAATGACCTCAGCACTGAGTTCATTTGGGGGTAATTAAGTGCGAGGACAGTCTGGAGGAAGCACATGTGAGCAGGTACCTGAGAAAGGGACTATCAAACAGGAGCCAGGTCCTTGGTGGGGGTTCTGCCCCCTTCCAGGACCTGCCTAGGCAGTGTTCTTGCCATTCAGAGACGTGGCTCAACGGCTTGTTTACCCCTTTTCAGGAAAGCTGATTCCAGGAGTAGGTGGAAAGGCAATATTGGTTCAGGTGTTAACGGCACATAGGCACACACGATAACCTGTGTGTGTAGGGAGCAGGGGCTGCAGAGCACGGGGGGAGCGCGTGCTCCTTCTCTGGAGCCTGTTTCCCTTGAATGACACATCTGAACATCTGAGAAGCTGCTCAGGAAAGAGGCAGCCACAAGTTTCTTGTTCCTACAGGAAAAAGAACACTTGGCACCCGAAGACAGAGTTAAAGAAATGCCTCAAACGTTAGGACAGTGCCTTGGCTTGCGGCTCTAACTGCACTTCTATTTAAAGGCAGCCCAAACTCTGGCATAGAACTTAAACAGACAGAAAAAGGTGCTTGGTTTTTTTTTCAGTTCTTACGCATATTTCCGCAGCCGTGAGTTACTGGAAGTGACTTCACTTTCTGGGTAGCAAAGGAAATTGTTCTGCTGACAGCATGGAGGGCTGAGATGCTGCGATCTTGGGCATGTTGGTTTCCCAACTGCATGTGCTTTTTAGTCACAGAGGAGGTGCTCATCGTGAGCTCGTGACCTCTTTCTTTCCAAACCAGGCATAATCGAGAAGTATGGAATTTAAAGGAAATCATATTAAAATAAATCATTGAAGCACTGTAACAGGATTGTGGCTTTATAGAAATAGAAATGTGCATTGGACTTCATTGTTTAGGTAGCCAAAGCTCTTGCTCTGCTGTAAAACTGATATACTTGGCATTTTAGTAGGTTTTCTCATGGTATCTTAGGTGCATTTTTCGTCAGATGGGTTCTTTTGGTTAGTCTGAAAATGCATATTTTAAAACGTGTCATCAGAGTTTCTTTAACGGAAGTAAGTGCAGTGGGTGTGAAGTGATAGCGTTTTGGAGCTGCTCCATGTTCAGAAAGGTAAAGATAGGTGTGTAAATGCAGCTGGAGCTGGTGGATGGTGCTGCTGTGACTGAACGCATGCATACATCCTGCAGGATTCTTTCTGCTTGGTATTCCCTGCTCCTCGTAATGTTCTCCCTCATCATCACTGACCCTGTTGTTTAGTGCTCTGCTTTGGGAGCTTGTGTTTACCCTTACAAAGAGAGGAAGAGGAGAGCTCAGCCCAGCTCCCTTTCCCTTCCATCCTTCTGCTCTCTTGGTTCTGTGCTGGGTTCTTCTGCAGGTTTCCCCTGGGTGCTGTGCTGTCCGCTCCTCCTCCTGCCACCAGCCGTAGGGTGCATCCTGTTTGGGGTTACTGCTGTGTCACTTCAAATGCCATGCGCTAGCATGAGAAGGGGAAAAGGAAACCAAGCGAGTGATTACTGTGCCAACAGCTCCTTTAAGATAAATAGAATGCCACAAACAGCCCAGTTCAAAGTGTCCTGGTGGCAATGACAGCTACTGCTGTCCAGCACGTGAGCCTGCCTTTCCTGTTGATGCAGCAGAATAAATAGCTTCGTGCGGGGCTGGTTTTGATTCACAGCAGGGTACCTGCAGCACTGGGCTGTTTCACGCTCCCTTGTCTTAGAGATGCTCGTGTGGATGGAGTGAATAGGGAGAAAGAAGATGAGGCAAGAAAAACCCTTCTGAATGAGAGCAAAAGAGGAAACAATGAATGCTTTGTTGTTCTTGTTAGGCTGCAGTGTGTGAGCCACAGAAGATGCAGGAGCTGATGCTGAGTCGAGACATGGCTCGTTCTGCTGCGACCCCTCTAAGAGACAGGCAGGAGTTGCCCCAGCCATGCTCTTGGCAACTGCATTGACTGGAGATGTGTGGAGCTGCATCCTCAGCAAATCCATCGCTACTGGCAGAAAGGGGTCTATTGAACGTACACTAAATATATATATGTAAATCTTGATTAAGTACAACCTCTCCCAGTGGAACAATGTAGGTTTTATCAAGGGATTCTGTTGATGCCGTGAGCGGTGAGGCAGAGCTGGTTTGGACTGCATGTTCCAGCTCGGTCCAGCGATAAGGAAGGTGTGTGTTGGGAGTGAGTTTCAGTGCTGATACCCAGGGAGGGCATACTGAGCTCAACCTGCAACTTCTGTATCACAGACCAAGAGTTTAACAGGAAGCAAAGCTCTGTGGATATATGGGAGCTGTTTTCAGCTGATGCTCAGAGCTTGCATGTGGAGCCCTCGGTAAGGCATGACTGGTTCAGCTGTTCTGCAGGGAAAATCCCTCTAGGTGGATAGTTGTGTTTAAAAGCTTAGTCTGCTTAATCATCAAAGGGCAACGGCCAGTCCTACACTGTATTCCATTCCTACCGTTCTTAGAAACTCAAGACTGTGAGCACGTAGTGAGACTTAGAAAACCAAAGGGGAAATCTGAGAGTACAGAGGTCAGTATGGCAGTGAGCAAAGCACTCTGTTGCAAACCCAGTTCAAGCCTGGTTTGAAGATTGAACAGCTTCTATGAAATCACAAGTGGATGACAGCTAAAAGCATACTTAAGTGCTCTGCTGCTTTGGGGAGCCAAAGTGTTGAGGACCTCCCAGTTCTACTGCACTGTTTGTTAGATGCCAGGCTGTTCCGTTGTTCTTGCAGGTAGTAAATGAACTTGTGTGGCCATGTGGCTTGTTCAAGCATCTGGTTTTGGTTTGTCCTCCTGTCCTTACGAATGACATAAAAGTGAAGTCAAGCAATGTCTTTAGTGTCTGCTCTATATAGATCTACCTGAAATAGTTCCAGGTCACCTTTGCATGCTTAATTTGGAAAGCAGTTGAGCAGCATGACTCTTGCCTTGGAGAATTAGCAGTGTAGGCTCCTCACTGTAGTCTTGGGGCTGTTGGAATATCGAAATCTCGTTCCTTCAGCAAATTAAGCAGGGCCCGTCCAACTTGTAGAGCCAGTAAGGGAAGGATGTTCAGTCCCAGGCTGGAGCCAGGTTAGAAGAGCCTTCCCTCCTGAAAAGCCGTTGTGGGATGGATTTGGCAGGTCTGTGAAAGCATTCTCATTGTTCCTGGTGCAGAGCTGGGCAGTAGCCTTGAGGTGAAGTTCCTGGTGACCTGTATTGAGGGTTAGCTGAGGGGTTGGTGAGAGGCTGTTGTGGAGGTGAGGAACTGCTCCATGTGCAGAAAGGTCACGGAAATGGGCCAAGCATCGGCCTTTTGAAGGTGCTGGGGGATGCTTAGATGCCAAGTGACAAATACGGCGGTGTCAGACAGTTGTGGGCTGATGAGGAGCATCTCCCGGTATCTCACCTGTGGGATGTTGGTATAAAGCAGCATCACAAACAGGCCAGGCTGGGGTTTCATTCCCTGAGTATCAGTTTGTTATGTGTGTTTATACAATCATCCTCTGTCTTTAGCTTGCAGTTGTTCAGTGTAACTGAGAGGGGGTTTTGGTGAAAGCTGAGGGGGGATAGGTCTGAGTCAGCATTCTGCTTAAGCCATGTGCTGTACTGGAGGCATGTGAGTAGTTCCATTGCTTCCAACGAACCGCTCATGTGCTCAGCCTTAGGCATGTGTTTTAAATAAGCTGCTGATCCAGAGTCTAATTTCTTTTTTGAGTTAAATCTACCCAAATGAGGAGGGTGAGACTACAAACACAGTTTTAGAACGCTACAGAGCAGAGGTTTAAGGCAGTATTCTTCAGAAAAAACCTTTGGGCATTTAATGCATGTTAGTGGCTGAGCATAGATGTCACCTTCATTGGAGAAATGATCATCATCTGTTAACTTTCTGTGACTGTCTTGATAAGTGGCCTGGTATCTCAGCCAGCAAGCTCAAGCTCACTGGAGTCCTCTACAACACCAGGCTTTAGACTGAAAGCAGCATTTTGGGATTACCCCTGTGTCAAACCCGGTTGATTGGGAGAAAACTCCAGGAACAAACCTGCCAACGAAGTTTCCTAGTTGACAAGCAGGTATTCTTTATTATGGCTGCGGGAGACACGGGGGATAACTCCTCCTAACGTGCATCCACTTATTGCTACACAAGCAGTCCTTATATAGCTGGCGAGCACACATACATATTCATGAGGCTACGTATGGATTAAATCGTTTTCCTGAAAGTTCCTCGCATGGGTACAAAAATGTGGTGGGGGTCTCTGGGGTCGTTTACTTCTTCCAACGATCTTCATCACCGCTGGCAGCCTATGAAGTATGCAGTAGATGCTTATACCACCTTAATCAGTTCGTTAACACCGCAGACATAACAGTCATCCTGTCCTCCTGCTTACCAGTTAGTTTAACTGTAGCCCATCCTGGGCCCTGCCTTTCTAGGTATTCCCTACCTTTATGTCCTGTTCTTGTAGCCTGTTTTCATTACACTCATTTTATCCTAAGGTCATAAAGGCCTAAACTACATCAACTACAGCCGTTTATCTTGTACAAGGATTCTCAGCATGTTCTGCAGCTGTGTATCAGTAATTTTCCATTACTCCTGTTACAAAGCCATCAAACTTAACATTACTTAAAACTGATTTCTGAAAGTTTATATGTTTCAGTTTAGAATTTTGTACTCCCCTTCGTCTCACAGTTGAACTGAGGATTTAGGAATAATGGTCCACCAGCTTTTCCTATTGCAAGGAGCCACAGTTTGAAATTGGTTTACCATGTGCTGAGAATGTCTTTGATAGTTTAAAAGGCTGTTGCTGTGGCAACTGGACCCCATAACAGAACAGCTCTTTGGTAAGAAGAAGGCTCAGACACTCAGTTAACAACCAGCAACGGAGCCACAGCAAAGCAGCTCGTGTTCGTGTTAGAGTCAGACAAGCAATCCACCCCCAGGAGCAGGGATGGATCCTGCAGCAGCTCGGACCTGGGTTTCCAGATGGAGGGCAAACCCTGCCCTCGGCCAGGAGCTCACACTGTGGACGTGATGGATAATCAGGGAGCTCACAAGCATCTTGCCCCGAAGTAACTCCTACGTCCTCTTTTTATTCACATGGAAAGGGTGAAGTGATTTGACGGTTTGGCTTATGGGCAAGGAAACATGAGGTTTGCTTCTCAGAACTGGATGTCCCCTTTGTGCTTTGCTAATACAGAAACTGGCAGAACAGGCATTACTTTTCCTTTGACGTGAGGGCTTGCAGCCCTGTTTCCTTGTGTCTCATGACTGAGTGAATCAACACCTAATTAAACAGTCACATGAGGGACAGAGTAAAAGGCTGCTCCGGCACTGATCATTGTGAATCTTTGGAGAATAACTGCTTACATCTGTCTTCCTCTTTCTCTCAGGAGCCCTGAGCAGCTGCAGCTTTCCTTTCCTTTCTCTTTTTTTTCTCCTCTCCCCACAGGAGGGGAAAAATCACAGCACTCGCCTACAGCAGTGCTGTCGGTGCAGATAAATGGGTTTGGGGTAGGGAGAAGACTTGGAAGCACTCGACAAACTCTCGATGAATGGGAATGATTTGAGTCTGTGCCGGGATGTCTTAGCTGGAAGCTTGGAGGTGTAGTCCTCGTGCATCTGACACTCCTGAGGATTACACAAGAAAGTTCTGAGTGGTCCAGGGGGATTCTGGATGGTTTTAATATGAGTTGTATTTCTTGTCACTCGCAGGGCATTACGAGGGGGTCCCCAACAATTGCTTTCCATCCCTGAGTGGCAAATACTTGTGTGGAGATTTATTGGGCTCCCAATTGTCACTCAGTCCCAAGTGCAGCCACCTTAATCAATTACAGGACATGGCCTCGGGCCAAGGAATGCTCTGGTCCCCGCGCTGCCAGCTCGCAGTGTGACTTTCACCACCGAGGCAATATTTTTTCCCCTTATAAAAGCCCTAAACGAGTACTGCAGGATGTTTTAATCAGGGTAAGCAGATGGCAGCATCCACCCTGACACAGCGCACGGCTCCCAGGGTGCATGTGGGATGCGCTGGGCGCTGCAGCAGATCTAGAGAGGAAGGTTTGAGTGCTGTCAGGCACTGGTGCTGGAGGTAGCAGTGGTTTGGGGACTCCCTGGTGCAGTGTTCCAGGCCCCCTGCCATGGTCAGGGACACCTTCCATAGAGCAGCTTGCTCCAAGCCCTGTGTCCAACCTGGCCTTGAACACTGCAGACACAGGGCAGCCACAGCTTCTCTGGGCACCCTGTGCCAGCGCTCAGCACCCTCACAGGGAAGAGCTTCTGCCCAAGAGCTCATCTCAGTCTCCACTCTTCAGGTTAAAGCCATTCCCCTTGGCCTGTCCCTACCGGCCCTTCTGTGAAGCTGAAGGTAAATACAGGGAATTCAGTGTTTGCCTGTTAAATGAAAATGTTGGGATTCTTCAACCAAAGCACTCCTATTCCATCAGGAGTCATTCAAGGGTTTATTGCTTTTGCTAAGAGTTGACAGCAAGAGTGGAGCTATAGAGATCCCTCTAAGATGTATTTATTTTCATGGCAACAGAGTTCTCGCAGTCAACCTTGACTCCAGTGTATGTCCTTTTCTCTTCATTATGTATCATCTGTGGTCTCCAACACAAAAAGCATTAATTCACCAGTGAGTTTCCTAAGCAGATTTTGCAATGGAAGCCTCGGAGCTTGGTTTTACTCTTGCTAGCATTGTGAAACAGTCACTTTTTAATCACACCATTAATGCTCAGCATTAATGATCAGATGTAATGTAGATGCTGGTTTTCAAGGGCTGAGTTTGCTTTATTGTGTACTGGGAAGTCTCGTGTATTGGACAGATATAGATGCTGCATGTCACTGGGGGTCGTGTTGTCACTCACACTTTGAAGAAGGGATGGAAAACAGAAGGTAGTTTTATGTCTAAATGATTGAAGAACCTATCCAGACATTCCCCTCCTTTACACTGTGTAATTCTGGGTAAAAACCACCCCCCCACACCCTCTGCTGCGCCAGATAACTCTAGAAAATTCTTTATTTCCATCAACTATTCATGTGCATCAAAAGCAATTTGTACTGGAACCGTTTTCTCCCCAACTTTCCATTAACCACACACAATACTGAACCATTTACACTTCAGTTTTAATAGCTGCAGCAGGAGATTATTCTGCTGTGCACACCCGAGAGGGCACAATACACTAACTGTTTGGCAGGGGGAAAATGCCCCCTTGTCTCCCAGTACCAGTTGGTATTAAGGAGGTTTGTTCGGTGTCTTATTTATAGTGGGCTGCAATTAGAACCACGATACAAAACAAACACCAACGTGCCAGCAGCTTAACCGTGCTTCAGGTTTTTACTTTGATAGTTTTGCTTTAAGCATCTTTTAGCATGACTTGATAAATCACAGCAGCGAAGGGATGGTCCATCTGCTGAGGCCTCAGCATCCGTGTTGTTAAGAGAAAGATGATATTCCACATTGGGCCTTCCAGGAATGCACCCAGGCATTTGTATTTATGCTGATGCTCCTTTACAGTGCTGGTAGAGACAGTTTAATCCAGTCATGAGACCTCTTGCTGCTAGTGAGGTTCCTGAGTATGTAGAAACTTTGCTTCTCTCTTGATTTATTATTAGTAGTAGTATTTTAATTGCATTTTTTCAGTCTCTAAAATGGTTTCCTTTAAAGCAGACATGGCCTGGGTGTTGCAGAACCCACCCAAAGGTTGCAGTGATTTTCCTCGTTATTTTGGCTCTTGCTGACCTTTGGCTGGGCTCATGTTTGTGTGTGTGTATCTATGGTGCGTGCAGGTATGTGTCTGTGCTCCGGTTGTGTGCAGAGGGTTTGTGCTTTAATCCTGCCTGCTCTTCCTCTCCAGCTGGGAGGAATTCAGGGGGATTTCTGTTGCAGGGATAGAGAAATGCACAGAGAGCACTATTAAAGTCTTGCTCAGTGGTGAGCCTACAAGGCAAGTACTTTGGAGAGAAGTGCTATCCCAATATTCCCAGTCAGATTTCAACTTAAATCCTCACTGCTTTTCTCTCTCTTTGTCTAGAGTGTCTTCCAGCTCCTACCTTCCTGCACTACTGAGCAATAAACATTTCTTGGCTGGCTTGCTGCCTCTTTGTTGTGTGCTTTACAACATGTGTGAAGGGACACCTTCTTTCAGGAGAAAGACTGAAAACACTTGGCTGTGGAGACCAAAACCAATGCATTTCATTGCTTAGCCTGTGGTTGGAGCAAACTCTGTTGTCTGCTTGGTTTAAAATCAGGTGATTTGTACCCAAAAGGTGCCTGTGAACCTTTGCAGTAGTTTTCAGTGTATTCAGAACCTCCTCTGAGTGTGGCTTTGCATCTGCAGTTGGTGGCCAGTAGGTTTGGATTTGAGTGCAGGCTTGGACCCAGGTTTAAAACACCACTTGTGTGAGCAGAGATTGTCACATCCTCAGCAATTTAGAACCAAGATGCTGGTTCACAGAACTTAGCTCCTCTGATCCAGATCGGTCGATAGGATGTCCACAGTGCCTGGATGTACACCTGGAGAAGAGGATGGTGTGTGTTAGATCTTAGAGGCCCAAGGCCTTTCGCAGATATGGGAACGGTGATAGCGTGTATGAACCCACACTGAGTACCTGGAGTCCTTCCTTGAGCAGTAAGTATTCGCTGATCTGGCTACAGCTGCTTTGGGTCGCGCACTTTGAGTCTGTTTCTATGCGAAGAGAAATTCCTTCCAGTATTTTTCCTGGTGGATGGAGTGTGCGTCCATCAAAGCATTTGTCTTTAATACGCATCAGGTTACCCTGAGGTAAAATGGAAACCTTAGCTGTTCCTCCTGGAAATAAATGTTTACATAATACATGCCCCTGAACTTCTCACCATTGCATGTCCAAGGAAAAAAGGTCACTTTTGACATCAGTAACCTTTAGAGAGTGATGCCTTTGCCACACAGGTAAGGAAAGTGACTGTGCATAGCACATTGCTTGCACTAGATCAGGAAGGTAGGAGAGGTCAGATGTTGCTTACAACTCCCAAGGCTTGGCCCTTTAAGCTTTGAAGGCAAGATCTGGCTTTAAGGCATGGGTCCTGTAAACAGCACATGCCCAGTTTTGCTCATGTGAGTAATTCCATTGAATTCCCTGGCACTAGTCAGGTGTGAAGAGCCAAGTCTGCAATGTGTGTCTGTGTGGGGCTAGGGCCTGGACTCTTCATTTCTAAATGAGAAATTTCCTGGGAAACATTCATGGTGACGAAAGGGAATGGTTTTGGATTTGGGACTGAGAAAGCATTTGTCTCTTAATTTTAGTGCTTTTGTGTCGAAACACTTGCCCAGCACCAAGCATAAAGATACTACAGTTCTATCAAGCATCAGTAAAACTGCTGTTGTGTCAATTGATGAAGGATTTATCCCTGAACTTTATACTAGCATCGGAGGGAGCTCAGTTTTCTGTGGTGGAATCTATCCTGGACGACAAAGCATCACTTGGGCTCTTGGGATTGTTGGGTCTTGGGCCAGAGCCTGTGGACAAGCGCATCTGCTCGCCCACCCTTTGCAATGGGGGAATCATTGACAGCCCTAAACTTAGCGCTGTGGGATGCAGCAGAACAGACATTCCTGCTGATAAAGGGATTTTTGCTGCCGTTGTATTTGAAATATTTGCAAAACCTGTACGATTTTAGGCCACTGGGGGGGAAAAAAAGCCCTCTTGAAATAGGAGCTATGATGCTCCGGCCTCCTGCCTCTATATATTCCTTGACTTTTGTCCAAAGGTAATACAAAATTAATAGTATGAATGATTGGCCCCACATATGCCTGTAACAAGACTTGATAGCTTTTAATGTGCATTGCTTTTTTGGATGCCTGGTTCCTTCCTCCCTTCCCTGTCCATCTCCCTTATGCCTCCTCCACAATTTAGAGGGGAAAGAAAGATCTTTAAATAGCAAGCTCTTTGCTTTTATGCTGTACCAGACAGCCTTCCTAGCATAGCCTGAGTTACCACAGGAGCACTCATGAAACCTTGATTATAGATCTGGGGTTGGTCAGGATTTCTTTGTGGGCATTATTTTACATCTTTCCCCCCCCAGAAGCAAACCTATGTAGCCATCCATTTGCCATGGAATCGTACAGGAATAGAATCCCAGCCTGGTTTGTGTTGGAAGGGACCTTAAAGCTCCTCCAGCTCCAACCCTGCCACGGGCAGGGACAC
>JASSUY010039216.1:0-32395 GCA_032466535.1 Forpus xanthops | reverse complement strand
AAAAAAAAAAAAAAAAAAAAAAAAAAAAAAAAAAAAAAAAAAACAAACCCACAAACCTCAATTTATCTCAATCCTCCTTTCTGTGTCAATCAGAGCTATGAACTAGGAGACTTATCTTCCATGGCTGACCTCAGTACACAAGCAACAGAGCATCGGCAAGTACTTGTAAATATATGATATACAAACATCAGTGTACATGTGCAAAATCCTATGTCTCTCATCCCTTAGCATGGCTTTTTCTTTTAAACAGCAGTGAATCCCATCAGCTACATCCATCTTTTGTGAGGAAAAAGTCCTTTGCTGTCCAGCTCTGGTCCATTCAGATCTCCTTGCTACAATACCACTGAATAGCAGAAACTCAAAACGTGTATTTGTCTCAGAGAGGTAACTATATCACTGTACTCCAACTCTATTTTTGGACATCCCATGACTCTCAGACTTCATATATACAAAGCATTCACGTTAGCAATGGACTCCATATATCCCCATATATTCTCAAGTATTTAACTTGCTCAGGCCATAACTGTGACTGAAATACACTTGCAGACATGAGTTCTCAGAGCTAATGTTTCATCTGTGGAGACCCAACAAGTTACTGGATCCAAATGTCATTCCATCCTTTTGCTACTCTTTAGTCACCACATATCACAGGCTGGCATGTTATCTCAAATCACCAGGAAGTTTATTTGATGTTGATACACCAGTCTTTGAAGTATGGTAGTTAAGAAAGGACCTTCTGCCCTTTTGATTCCAGGAAACAGAGCAGAAAGCTAGGGGGCAGGGAATTGTGACCCTTTAAACTGACACAGCATGAACTTATGAAAGTGGTGTCTCAGTCTTCAGTTTCAAACTTTGTTCAGTGGGTTTGTTAGTAGGGTTACATCCTGCCAATTTATGCTGACTCAAATCCTGCTTCTTCCTTCTTCATATTTCTCTGCTTTACAATATATATTTCTGTTCCTTTCATAATTTAAAAAAAAACTTCTGTAATGTGTCTAAAATCCACCTTTGCATTTTTCCATTTGAGTTCTATCGCTGCCTGTGACCTGAGCACATGCCCAGACATGTCTATTGTTTCACAATGAAAGCTAACCTTTGGTGCTTCAGGATTTCTAAATGCATGCATGTCTATTTCAGACTGAATTTACTGCAAGGATAATGTGTAAAATTTGTCCCCAGTGAAATTAACTGGAGGCTTAGCCACTGATTTCGGTGAGCCAGAGTTGCACTCTCAACTTCTATGTATAATTTCACCCAGAAGTAAAAAGAGAACACTTATTAATGAGGTTTTCCAGCCCCTTACCTGAGATCTGTTTCTTAAATCAGTTTAATCCAGCTACCTAACATGTAGATACTTTCTCTAAGGATTCAGTGGCTGATCCTTTTTATTGATGATCAAAGCCTTAATGACTCAACATTGATACTGCTTTCTGACCAATAATACTACTACTGACCTTGAAAGAACTGACTAAAGAATGGAAAGTAAGGGACACCAATTTAGCTTTTCTAGTGATTTTTTAAGAGCACAGCTGATCAACGTCTTAAGGAATGAACAACACATCTGTGAGCATGTCTGTTTACTGGAAATTAGAAAACCACAGAGGCTGATGAGACACACATGGAATTTGTCATAGAGCATAAACAACCCTGAGTTAAGCAGACACCCAGAAAATGCAAATGAAGTTTTAATTATTCTCTGCTGTAAGCAAGTAGTTTATTAGGAATAGCTGCTCAAGAACTCTATTCTAGTCAAAAAGAGAGGAGCTGGCCTGCTAGAAGAAACTTTTGTGGTAGACATTGAGGAAAACTTCAGAAACAGAGACTGTCAGTCATTGTAAATAAAAAATAAATAAATAAAACCAAAACCAACCAAAAATCAAAAACATGGCAAGCAAAGCTTCTTCAGATGTAACACAGGTTTTCCATGGTAAAATCTGTAGCAGAAAGTGCAGCAGAGGAAGAAAGTGGCCTCCATACAGAGAAGAAGGAAAGAGATGCATAAATATCTGCTTGTTGTGTACAGACTCAAGAGTTACAATTAATTATCAAAGGTAAGATATTTGCTCTGTCAGAATTAGTTTATACTAATCCTAGCTGTTTCTGGTGATCAGCCCTCTTGTGTCAAAAAAAGCTTTTCTCTTTTGGAGTTATTATCCTTCAGCACTAGTGTTCTCTTTCCCCTCCACCTCCATGATATCATAGAATTATAGAATAATTGGGGTTGGAAAAGACCTTAAGATCATCTATTTCCAACTCCCTTGCCATGGGCAGGGACTCCTCACCCTAGATCATGCTGCCCAACGCTCTGTCCAACCTGGCCTTGACCACTGCCATGGATGGAGCATTCACAGCTTCCTTGGGCAATCCATTCCAGTGCCTCACTGTCCTGGGTTCAGCAGTAGCAGTCATTTTTCTCCTTCTTAGTAGCTGGAACATTGCTGTGTTTTTGACTTTCGGCCTGGGAACAGTGCTGATACCACTGATGTTTTTAGTTATGGCTTAGAATGTTTGATTTGACCAAGAACTTTCTGAGTCTAATGCTCTGCCAGGGAGGAGGGGAAGCCGAGAGAAGCAGAAACAGGGCACCTGACCCAAACTGACCAAAGAGATATTCCATACCACAGTACATCATGCCCAGGGTGTAAAAACTGGGGGCAGGAACCAGAAAGAGTTAGTTCACAGCTTGGTCATCAGGCAGTGAGCAGTTGCATCTTTTCCCTTGTATTTCCCTGGTCATTATTATTATTGCTGGTAGCAGTAGTGGTTTGCGTTATACCTTACTTATTGAACTGCTCTTATCTCAACCTGTGGGAGTTGCATTCTTTCAATTCTCCTCGCCATCCCCCCGGGATTGGGGGAAGAAAGTGGGGGGAGTGTGAGAGTAAACTACATGGCTGACGGCTTAAATCATGACACTCACCACCCTCACAGTAAAGAATTTCTTCCTCATATCTAACCGTAGCTTTTTCCTTCTAAGTTTGAACCCATTACCGCTTGTCCTACCACTGTAGTCCCTGGTGAAGAGTCTTTCTCCATTATCCTTGTAGGCTCCCTCCAGGTACTGTAAGATGGCTATGAGGTCTCCACACAGCTTCTTTTCTCCAGGCTGAATAGCCCCAGCTTTCTCAGCCTGTCTTCATATGGAAGGTGCTCCAGTCCCCTGATCATCCTCATGGCCCTCTTCAGGACTTGCTCTAACAGCTCCATGTCCTTTTTATGTTTAGGACACCAGAACTGCACACATTACTCCAATAGATTTAAATACTGATCTCCTGAAGGACTTGCATGCTGCTTGAAAGGCAATAAGGACCATGAGAAAGAAAGGTGTGCAAGGAGCTCCTCTCATAAAAGAACAGTAAAGGAAACACAAACAGCTTTCCCAGCTGGAAGAGAAACAGAATGTCTCAATCTCTAAAGTCAGGAGGAGAGAAGAGGAAACAGCCCAGATACTGTGTTTGTAAAGCTAATATCCAGCTCTGCTTTAAGAAGCTGTGAAGAGTGACCTCTAATACATAATTTACTGGAAAATAACACATAGAACTACTCCTGTACTGGAAAATATTCTTCAGAAAAGTAAGTAATTTTCCATTTCACAACAGTACTGAGTGTGCCTATTGTTGCTGTTTCTCAAATGCAGTGGGAATACAGAGACTGATGTACGATTACATAGTTTCTCTTCCCATGAACCTACCTTTCTTCTTAGTATGCAAGCAGAAATTTAGATCTAAGGACCACAAGACCTAATCAAAATAAAAACCTCTCTGCAGTCAAGGCTTCTAATTTGCAAAGGTCTCCTCACATTTAAGGCATTTCATGTGAAATACAAGCCTTGGTAGCTGTCCAATTTGAGTTGTGTTTCAAAAGCATGCACTAAGCAGAATACACATGCACTTTTCAGTGGGGAAGTGAGCTACAAATATAACTTTACGAATAAAAGCCTCAAACGTTCTTTCTACAAGATTTTTCTTTTGCATTTCAGGTTTTAGACTGAAACTGATTTTTTTTGACTTCTCCAAAGAGTTGTATTTATTTCATGTGGGACTTTCTTCAAAGCTAGCTTCAGATATTAGAAAGAATCTTCCTGCAGACATTCAAAAAAAATCATCCTGATTAACTCAATCCTTATGATTTCTTTTTTGATTGCCTACAGGTACATGACCCATTCCAATTAACTATTAGGGATGATAAAAATAATCTTATTAGCTAGCAGCCACAGCTGCCATGGTACCCTCATTTGCACCAGAAGGAAGTCATGCAGAAATTAGAAACTTTAGAGAAGTTATAAGCGTACACAAATTGTTGGAAACATGAGATTAAGTCCCAGTTCTAAAAAATTCTCTTTTATAGCTAAATCAAATAATGCCTGAGCACCATGACCTCCTAGAGAGGATCTCAGAATATGGAAAGGAGATGTTCTACCTTACCTCATAGCTGTCAGCAAAAAAAAGCCTGGAATAAAAAAAAAAACCCTGCTGCTAAATGTAGACAAAGTCAGTCAAATAAAGACAGTTTTTGAATAACCATGTGCCTTCTAAGTGTATTGAAAGGTCCTTGTGTTATTTCTGCTATTAGTAGAAAAATTTAAAAGTCCAAGCACGTGTTTGTGATTTCCACAAACTGTGTGTGATTCTACATTTCTGCAAAACATATTTTTTAACTCTGAAATAAGTTTATCAGACATTAAACTATAGTTCTTAACATATTTCCAAGTAATTTGGGCAATACCTTGGAAAAAGAGGGATTATATCCCCTCCATCAGAGAGAGGTAAAACTAAAAGATCTGTCAGGCAACATGCTGAGTTCTCAGTGAAGATCTCTCTAGTTCAGGACCATTAAAAAAAAGAAATGGACTATGGAAAACTTTCAAAATGGCTCATTTTTTTTTTTTTTTTGTTAGAATGAGTCAGTTCTGAAGGGCTTTCATTTACAAATTGAAAATGTGGGAGAAAAGTTGGAAAAAGGTTTAAAAGCTGTCAAGCACTATGGAAAATCAGAGAAATCCTTTCAGTTTGATTACACAACATTTAAAAAAACACTTCCACCAAATAGATGTATCAACTATTCTTAAAGCTTTCTGTGCAGCATTAAAAAATGATTTAGAAAGCCAGGGTAATGCTTCTGATTTGGAGATAGTCTCTGTATGTGACAAAAAGCTGCCTCAATGCTGCTGAAGTATTGCTGCTTGTTCACTGGAAGTAGATACCTGTCTAAAAATATATGTGGTCATAGAATCATAGAAAGGCTGGGGTTGAAAAGGACCTTAAGATCATCTAGTTCCAACCCCTCTGCCATGGACAGGATCTCATCACCCTAGACCATGTTGCCCAAGGCTCTGTCCAACCTGGCCTTGATCGGTGGCCAGGGATGGAGCATTTACCACTTCCCTGGGCAACCAATTCCAGTGCTTCACTACCTTCACAGTAACGAGCTTCCTTTTCAAAGTTTTTAGCTATTCACTTTCCCCTCCCTCTATATCCAAGTTGAAAATGCCTCCTCCTGTTTGGTTTATAGGAAATATAAGTCTATGTATTAAGCAAACTATTGGTTCTGTTTGAACTTAATTTCCTTTTTGCAATCACAATACATATCAACAAAAAAACCCACAAGGATAAAATCCACTGTTCTCTAAGGAAAACTGCTTGTCATTTGTGGCATTTAAACCCCTTTCTTAAATGTACTCAGAGCATGTGGGGAGAAGAAATGTCTCTCAGTCAATGAAATAAGATGTCACAGAAACATTGCTTGTAAAGGACAGTGCAGGGATGCTCATTATCTCACACAGTGTGTCTTAAATTGCTGACCATCAGATTTTGCACTGGTAAGAAATGGTGAGTCTGAGTCAGATCTGTTTTGTAACTAAGAGGAGCTTTAAAGCAGTGAATTCTGACTTGTGTGCAGAGACAGTGAAGAAGGCAGTTCTGTGGCTGAAGGCTAAAAGTGATTGCACTGGTGTAATTTTGAAAATGGTACATGGAAACCTTCAAACTTCCTGAACAAGAATGCATGCTATGACTGCTGAACCACCTTAGATAAATATCTCTCTTGCTTGACAGGCTTAAAAGTTCAGCTGATTGCTGTGACCTCTAAAAGAGAGGTATGTAGATGCTTTACCTATTTGATTATGTTGACTCACTGCTGATACTTGTCTTTATCTGTCTCCTTTTGATGGCTGTCCTAAATCCCTTGCCTTGTCATTCCTGAAAAAATGCACTTGTATTTAGCAAGCTCTTCAGATCAAAGCTGAAAGCATTGATTCTAATGAAGAAGAATGGAATTAAAATAGTCCCTTGTTCTGTAAGATTTTATAACATACATAATATCACATTAAGCATTGTCAATAGTAATTATTTTGATTTGATAATAAAAGTAGTTTCCTGACTTTTTCTGTGTTAAGATTAATTTTTCAGCCTCAGCACTATGAAAACATCAAGTCTGTATGTAGGATATATCTCTTCTATTTATTTCTTAACAACTTTTTAGAATTTTTCTCTCTAATAAAACTACATGAACCTTGTTGCAGAAAAAGAGCTATTTGGATGGATGTTTTTACAGCTCTTTCATTGTTTATTAAGCCTTCTTAGCAGACACATGCTTTATTTGGTATTTTGCTAAAATTTGAAAGCATTTTGCCAAAGAAAAATGGGTATTTTTCTATTATTATAAATGTATAGTCCATGTTGCAGTCCTTGCTATTGTGTTGGTCGATATTTCAAGCTGCACTGGGTCAAGTTTCAGTGGTAAGTGATATTTTATTCTTTAATGTAGGCAGGTGCAGTAAGAAAAAAATATGGCACAACATCACTGTAAAGATATTTCAGATCTCCCTGAAGAATCAGTGGAACTAGTGAGCTAGTAATCTTCATTGTTTTTCTAAAGCTTGTGTTTAAAGCCATATTTGTCTCATAGATCAATACTTCATAGTAACACGAAAAAAAGAGGAAAATATTTTATTTATGAGACCAAAAAGTCAATTACTTCTCTGTCAGGCTTGACCTGAATCAGGAAGATCGATTGAGATGCTCCAAAACGTTGACAGAATATCTTTAAACAGAAATCAAAGCCAAAGTAAAACACTAAAGTAACTTGAGTTCAAAATGGGAAGATGACAAAGTCACTACTAATTGTTATTCTAAAGTAGAGAAAACACTTTTGAACTTCATTTATGTTTGAGCTTTAATTCATAGATGTACTTTTTAGTGACTGCTCAGCTGGATTCACTCAGCTATGTTCTTAAGTAAAAAAAATATTTGTATCTCCGTAGCACCAAATTAAAAAAAAAAAAAAAAAAAAACAAACAAAAAAAACCACCACAGACTAAATTAGTTGTAGAATTTATTTTGTATTTGTGATATAGGAAGAAGTGAGATCAGTTTGTAGCCTATGGGACCTCATCAGGAATCTTTAACTAGACTTTCAGACATATATCAAGCAAAGAGTGTAGGGTATCATTGTACTGGGGAGATCTACGTTATACTGAGAGTTTAAATAACAGTGTGTGAGCATAAAATTTAGTTGCCTTAAACTTTCACTTAAATTCTAGGCATGCTTTTTTATTTAGATTATTAATCTTGAAGCTGAAAACTGATCGTTTGAGAGTCAGGCAAAAATCATCAGGTTCATTGAAGGAAGGTTAAATAAAAGGCTGTGTGAGATTCTTGTGTTGATCTGTGTGAGTCTGAAATTAATAATTTTTGACTGTCATGAGACTTTTGTAATTCAATTTCTTCTGTGGCCAAAAAAAAGAGAAAACTAACAAGGGAACACTGTGGGAGACAGTGCTTTACTTAAATGCTTTACGTAATTACAAATAGAAAATATCCACAGCCTTTACCTCATCAACCAGACAGTACCAATCTCCATGCTGCTAAACACTCTTGCCTTCTAAGTAGCGCATACTTGTAACTGCCTAATGAGAATAGTATTCAGCCCATGCTAACCCTTGAATAGAACCCAGTGGGTCTCTGGAACAGTGCTAACTGACTTGGGGCAAATCACTACAGGACCTATTCTAGCAATTTAGCTTTACAAACTGGTTACTTTGGGGCCCAGGAATATAATTTTATACTCTAGTTTATTATTATAGATGCAGCTTATACGTTTCGCTAGCAACATATTTATAGCTACATACAAAATCATGAATATTACTATGCTGTGGTTGAAAATAAGTATTTAAATAGAACAAAACAAGCACACCAATAAATCTTTGAGATACTTTTCAAATAAAAAGAGCAAGATTGGGACTCGGTCTAGATGTACAAGATGAAATATTGTGCAAGAATGCTGCAGTTGAGGTTTAAAGCTGCAGAAAGACCATAACTATCAGGAGAGTAAGAGGAAAGGGAGGGATCAAAGTTTTGAAGAAAAAATCTTGGAAAATGTACAATGTTCAGTTACTTCAGCAAAGTCAAAATAGGATTAATATAATCCAGTTTTCTCCATAGTCCCAAACTGATGAGAATTTCCTAAGATGTGTTCATTTTGTACTGAATTTTCCATTTAAGATATCCAGTAGTTTCAGGAATTCAATGTATAACTTTTTTCACATTGATAATTTTTCTGCTCTTACATGTGTCCTCATTTGTTTGCTTTGAATTATTTTTAAATGTCTTTTAACAGTTTATTTACCATGTTGTACTTAGTTGGAAGGACAACAGACTTATTGATGTCTATTTCTGTTCCCCTGAACTGAAGTAATTAAAACTTGGTGCACTTTCAGTTTGCGTGTGTTGGGTAGATAGTTGTCAACATTACCTACCTGGATTGTTTTTAACTCTCCTGCATCTTTTAAGTGTACTTATTTTTTCTATTTGCACATCCACAGAATTTTGAGCAAGATCTGAATGCGAAGAGGAGAAAATCTTTCACAGAATCAGGATAACAGAATGGTTGAGGTTGAAAGGAATCTCTGAAGAATATCTTGTCCATTCCCCCTTGCTCAACTGGTAACCTAAAGCCAGTTGCCCAGGAACATGTTTAGATGGCTTTTAAATATCTCCAGTATGTGAGACTCCGTTATCTTCCTGGGCAACCTGTGACAGTGTTACTGTTACAGTAAAAAAGTGTTTCTTGGTGCCCAAATCTGTGTTTCAAGTTGTTGTGCCTACTGTGTTCAAGTATAGTTGTGCCTACTATATCTTATCCTGCCACTGGGCACCACTGAAAGGAGTCTGGATGCATCTTCTTCGCACTTGTCCTTCAGTTTAAATATGCATTGATGATCTTCCTGAACTTTCTCTCCAGGCTGAATACTCCCAGCTGTCTCAGCCTTTCCTCATATGTGATTTGCTCTAGTCCCCTAATCATCCTTACAGACCTTTGTTGAAGTCTATCCAGTACATCCATGTCTGTCTTGCACTGATGAATCCAGAACAGGATGCAGTTCTCCAGGGATGGCCTCACAGTACTTAATAAAGACGAAGGATCCTCTCCCTTTACCTGCTGGCAATACTTTGTCTAATGCAGGTGGGGATGCAATTTACACCTTTGCCACAAGGAGATATCACTGGTTCACACTGAACCTTATGTCCACTAGGACATCCAGCTCATTTACTGCCAAACTACTTTCCTGTTGTGTGATACTCAGCATATAGCACATGGGGTGGTTCTTCCCTAAGTGAAGGAATTTGTACTTCTTTTTGTTTCTGAGGTCTCTGGCAGCCCATTACTTCAGCCTATCAAGGTCCCTCTGGACGGTGGTACAACCCTCCGGCATATCAACCACTCCTTCCAGCTTGGTGCTGATTGCAAACTTGCTGAGTGTACACTCATCATCCAGATCATTAATGAAGAGTTAAACAGATACAGATATAATATTAATACTTGGGGTACACCACTAGACAATGGTCTCCAGATAGATTTTGAGCCAGTGTTTACCACTCTCTGGGGCTAGCCATTCATCCAGTTTTCAGTCTAACTGCCTGCCTGCTCATTCACCCATGACTTCCCCTTGGTGATGCCATGCTGATACTTCTGATGTTTTTTCACTCTTAACATGCCTGGATATAGTTTCCAGCATTACCTTCCCAGGGATCAATGTGAGGCGAACCAGTCTGTAGTTCAGTAATCAGCCAACTGCCTCAATACCTGTGGATGCATCCCATCAGGGCCCATAGACTATGTCTGCCCAGTTTCCTTATGTATTCTCTGACCTTTCTCCACCAAGGGTATAGCTTTCTTCCTCTAACCTTTCTCCCTGGTCTTTGGAACCTGGGATTACAGAAGGCTAATTTTACTAGTAAAGTCTGAAGGAAGTGTTTCCATTTTTCCATGTCCTTAGTTCAGTGTAACCAGTCCCCCATCTCACTGAGGAATGAACCCACAGTTCCTCTAGCTTTCCCTTTGTCTCCTGTGTTTTCCAGGCTTCTTAATTCCAAACACTAAAGGCTTCATTTATAGGGTCCTGTGCACTATCATAAATCTCATCTAGGAAAGGTGACAGTGTGAGAATATGGCTGGCGATGGTGTTATTCACAATCTCTGAATAGAAAAGCCCAACATATAACAAACTATCCTATAACATAACTCTGGAGTCCTGTTTCTTACTTTGTGACTGTAAGTGCCACATACTGCTATGTCATGGTCATGATATCCTGCACAAGGAGATATTGAGGTGGTGCAACTGGCTATATGTCTTGCTGACTGAGTGCCTGGGAAGCCTAACCGATCTGTGGAAGTTGTTGGAGTTTTGTCATACCTCAACATACACAGATCTCAGTATGACCATCCTGCTTTGTCTCTACTGTGAAACTTAGCACCATTATGAATAAGGGCAGGCTTGGAGCAGGTCCTGGACATGTTTGCTTCAGGGGTGCTTCCTTGTCTACCATAGCTTAGGGAAGGCTGTTGGCCGAGGCCGTAGCTGGGAGAAAATTACCCACAACCTATTGCTTGTCCTGGATATCTCCAGTATTATAAATAGAGTGGCTGACGAGCAGTGCAGGCTTGAAAAAAAACAGCAGGAGAATCAGTGTATTTGGTGTGACATTGGTTACTAATAACTTGAAAGCAGAAATATCTGCAAAATCCAGGTTAGGGTTAGGGTATATGAAAGGAATAGTTCTGATGACGTTGACTTGATTGGTTCTGACAGTTTGTATCAGCTAAGAATATCCCTGATATACCTGTTGGTAATGTGTATTGCACCACTTAACGAAAATCGTTTCCTAGAGCAAGATGTTATTTTTCACATAATGTACAACACAGGTTTTTTTTTTTTAAAGTAATGAAAGACTAAATTAAATTCCATGGAGTAGAATAGATCAGAGACTTTAAATTAGCAGGAAAAGAATTCTGAATAGCTCTGTAAACTCAAACAGTAGTTCCAGTTCACAAAATATCTATCAATCATGCCAATATTGTCCATTAATTTGGCAAATATTTAAAAGGCAAAAAAAATTGACATCTGCCTGAATTAGTTCTTTATTTTTAGTTTATTAAAAAAAAAAAGCTTATGTTACAACAGTTGCAAGTAATGGCATTTATTAGGTGAAAATTGCTTGATTTATTTTTAAGCCACTCAGTATCATTAAGATAGGAACTATGCAGTCAAGTTTCAGTGACTATTACTTCTATTTCTTTTAAAACAAATTATTTGTTTAATGATGTGATCATAAAAATTATAATCAGAGAGTTTTAATTTTCTGCCAGTTTGTATTGAAGAACAAGTTATACGTAAAAAATGAATGTCAGATTGTTTCTTTATAAATTTATATTTTCTTTTTCCTTTTTATTCTTCAGTCAAAAGCATGCTTCCAAAAGAAAGCAGAAAATGTGATCAGGGAATTTCTTTAGTGATTTTCACTGGATCTTGCCACTTGCTTCCAATTTTCCGGAAAAAAAAAATATTACTTGTTTCAGCTACCATCTCAGGAAAAAAATATTGATTTTTCATGAAATCATGAGTTTTTTACACTGGAACCTGACAAAATAATGATTTATCTTGCTTTTACTGTGAACTGAGATATTCACTAGAATGTAAGGACATGCTTTAATATTGATTTAATATTCTATCTCCAAATTCTCCTGTTCTTAGTTCCTTAAAATTACCGAATTTATATCCTTTTCTTGTAAAGCATGAGTAAAAAAATATTGTAAGAAGAGTTGGAAGGTTTACAAAACCTGTTAAACTATGGATCTCTTTGAGACTGAACTTCAAATTAATTCTATTTGTGAGTTTAAAGAGTTTCATGAACTGATTTAAAGAAATAAAGTTATTGGTATTAAATTTAACTACTGAGTTGAAGGTCATGTTAATTGAATTGCCTGAGAACTATGAAATTTCTTTTGCTTGAGAGAAAAGTATATAATGTGACAACTAAAATACCTAAAAATTACCCTTGCCTCTGAATTATGCATAGCTTCTCCTTATTCCCATGATGCTGTCCTCAGCCACTCTGCTGTAACCTCCCAAAATTTACATATTTACTCTCCATGATCTTATCCTGCTCTGATGCAATGTCATCAAAGTGGAAAAAGAATGAATAATACTGATTTTGCAAATAAGTACATTGTAACGCAAACAGATAAGAAATCCATACTAATATGAAGTTTGACCATTTAACTCGTCAAAACTGAACTGCACAAAAAGTCTTGAAACAAAATGGACTATTATTGTGTGTTGGTATCTTATACACAAGGTGAAGATTTCATTTCTGTTTCAAAAAAAGTAAAGCCAAGTCTGGCCATTAGAATCTCAGCATTTTCTGGAATCTCTGGGATAGTACGTTAGAATTCTTTCCAGAAAATCATTACTTTCTGGAAATAAGGATTTTATTATAATTATACCTTACCAGACTTGTGAACAAAGGACAAGTTAAATCTCAGGGGTTTTTTACCATTACGGGAAATATGCAGCAAGGAAACTTTTCTAGGATTTCTGCTTTTTGTTTGGTTTTGGTTTCTTTAAACAAACAAACAAGCATTCTTGTTAAGACTAAATCCACATTTTGAGAATATCTGATATTTTCTAACAGTTTCAACATTTGTCTTTATTGCAGAAGAGTTTGTGAGACATACTCTTCGGAGTACACAGAGGTGGGGGTATAAGCATACCTGGCACAACTACACAAGTCTCAGTTTTACTGAGCAGCATGTTCAAAAGTATAGTACAGATGGTTACCTGCCTACACTGGCCAGACCTCCAATCACCTGCCCTCAAAGTGATATCCTCAAAGCTGTGTCCAACAGAAAATTCACAGGGGTAAAAGTGGGTAGTGTACTCCTGAGGCTCTTTCAAAAAAAAAAAATTTAGGATTTTGGAATAGCCTAATGTCAACAGCAAAGAACAATAAAATCAATATGGAAGTGGGGTCTATGCTTGGGACTGTATCAGGTTTTAATCTGCCTTTAGCAACCTCAAGGACATTATAGATATTGTCTTACTTTCAGGTGGTTCAGCACATCTTTTAGTTTTAGCTTGGAGGCAAATGCTCTTTTCAGAACTTTTTTTAGAGGTAGGAATACAGGCAACGATCTTGCCATGTGCAGATTTGTGTTTACTTCACAAAAAATCTTGCTCTTCAGAAAATGATATATATCTATGTAGCAAATACTCTTGGATTTGCAACAAATATTTTGATTTTTATTTTAAATATATTAAGAACAAAATGTCTGTGGCATAGAGCTCCGCTAACCTTTCTCTGAAACATAATGTGCTCATTTTCACATTCTCCACAAAAACCTGTCAAAAATAGTAATTTCAGCAGTATTCCAGGGAGCCATTTTTCATCCTAGAACAAACACATATGAACACCTGCTCTTCCGTGTTGGAAAAGTCTCAGAGACAAGAAAAGAGGCTCTCATGTGAATCCAAGGATTACTCAGCAATGCCTACTGCTGTCTTGAGCAAACACATTAGTCTGTTTAAAACAGATGCAGGTCACGTTCCCTGGGCCAACAAGCACAGACAAGACTCTTGAATTGCCATCTGTGCTTGAGCTGTCACTAAAGAGTAAACAAGGGTGTTCCAGTCTTCCAAAAGAAATGCTGACTGGCAGGAACATGTGCCAAGCTAGCAGGCCCTCCAGCCACAGGCTTTTCTTCAGTTTTGCCTTCTGTTTGACTGCTTTCTTAACTCAATAGTTAACCAAGATAACCATCTTAATCAGTATAGACATTTATTTAAAAGAGTAAATGCTAACAAAAAACAAATTCCCTTGAAGATTTTTTTTTTTTTCCAGTGCATTCCAGCAATTATGTAATTTCTGGACATGTCTGTTCTGATTAGCCATCTTCCTGTTAGAGGAAAGCTGTTTTCTAAAATATGATTTAACAAAGCACATGTTTAGGGATATAAAAATGTACACGAAGTACTTTCAAGGTACTTTATTTTAATATATTATCTGAGACAATTCACACCAGAGTATGTTTTCAGGAAAGATGTACTGCCAAAATCATTTAGTTTGCCAGCGGGAATTTTAGTCCTCTTTTCTACACTAGATGTACTTCTGTAGATTAAAAGTAGACTTTACTATGCCAAAATCCATCTCTTCTCTGAATCTCTCCTACATATGCACTAATTCATGCAGTTCCCTCTTATCTTATTGCCCATCACCAAAGAAAGGATGTAATTTTTCAAAGCATGTATTATGACTCAGCTACTGTAGCAACTAAAAAACATTAATTTCTCTTTAGAGGCAAGACATCTCTTTGCTAATTAAGTGAGTCAACTGAGAAAGTTGGTGAAAACAAGATCAAGACAAATTTACCCAAATTTTAAATAATGTGGCTGAGATGTATATCTTATTTGAAGTGATAAGAGTTCTATTGGTTTAAATGACATCCCTACTAATACAACCTGAGAATGAAGTTGCATGCATTTTGAGGCATTGTAATTTATTTCACAAACTATTTAGCTACCTGATAGCATAGGTTGGGTGGTGAAGGCATGAAGAAAATTTAAAATATAAATAGGCAGTTTAGTCCCCCAGGCAGTCAGGAGGTCTCCCAGTAATGTCACTGAAAGAGTAGGAGAATAATTTTCTTGTACATTCCATTCTGCTGAAAATTTACAGCCAACTGAGCAATTTGCTGGGCTTTAAAAAGTCTGCATGAGCTTGATTGCCTATGAAAGAAGGAAAATTATGAAGAGAAAGACTTCTGAGGAGAACAGATGTTTTTTGTTTTACTCTGCCAGTGCATCAAGTCCTCGTGAAACATCTGTAACCTTGGAAATTTTCTGTCCAAAGCACCCCATTTTTCTAAAACTTACTGTTATGTTTTGACATGCCTTTGTCTTCTCAGATTATAAGTAGTTTTTTTTTTTTCTGCATTTAAGAGCTGAGCCATCACTAGCCTGTATTTTGCTGAGCCTAAAAAAATAGTAAGATTCAGCCCTAGAATGGTAGCACAATTTTTTGGGTTGCAGCAGTAGCATGCTGCATCAACTAGAGGCACCTCTATATACATAAAAACCCTCTATATCTTGGGTTTTTTTTTGTGTGTGTTTTTTTTTTTGTTTGGTTGTTGGTTGTTTTTGTTTTTGTTTTTTATGGACATAAAATCATCACTGTACTTCATATTCAGGAAGGTTTTATGCTCTGAGGTTCTATCCTATAGAGGCAATGGCATTAAAAATTCAGCATGCAACTTTTTCTTTGTGTTTTTTTTTTGTTTGTTTGTTTTGCTTTGGTTTTGGTTTTTAAGTTTTTAAAATGTTTCTAAAGTAGCTTTTATGCACTCTTTCTGGTATATCCAGAAAACATGGCAGTGGAATATGATGGTCATTTTGAGCAGTGTCTAATGTAACTTGAACCTGGTGTCATCATATACAGACAATTCAGTTTCTGCAAACTCAACATTAATAAAAATTAAAAATTATTTGGGAACAAACTCAAAATATGTTCTGCTTTACTTGTGGCAGAATCTCCCCTCTGTCACATTGTTATTTTTTAAACAATAACAATTTGTTAGTGTGACCCCCAGCTATGTTTCAATTCTGACAGACTGTGTTTTCAAGTAGTAAGTCAGTCTGCTGGACCCTCTGACTAGCTCTGCATACTAGCTCTGAGCAGATGGAAAGCTACTTCTGCTACTCCTACCATCAGCGAGATTCAGGCAGTTGATGCTTTTCACTTCCCAGGAATTTTTCCTAGTTTAAAACTCTTCTCCTCCCACTCCCATCCCTCAATCATTTTTGAAGCTGAGGCCAGCTTTTTATCCTGTTTTTTAGTTCTTGATTCTCAGTAGCAGTTAAAAATACTACCCCCACCCCAAATAAAAGCAGGGGTGACCCCAGGATGCACATACACTTGTATTTTTTTGTTTGCATTGTGCCTCCAGAAAGTTCTAAACAGTTTATGAATGGGTTAAACACACTGACATATCTAGTGGTATCAAGTAAAAGATCTCTATTTTACCTGTAGAAAAACTAAATTTCAAAGTAGTTCAGCACTTATCAACATTCAGCATGTCGGGACAGAGTGGAGCTGAAAACTCACTTTTTGCATCTAGTGTGGGCAGAGTACTCATTCTTTCCTTCACTATGTTGTCTCCTAACTACCAAACTATTAAGGCTATTAAACTATTTAGGGCTTGTCCCAAGAGGGCTGTCTCTTTGATGCCCAAATAATGTAGCATCTTAATACTCAGGTTTCATTTGTTAGGGAAACTGAAAGGATATCTTCAAGTTGTAATATGGTCTTTTCAGGCTACTGTCACTTGATGCAAAATGCCTTGCTGAACAAAGAAAAGGTTCACTGCAGAGTGTAAGCTTGGATCTGACAAAAACCTTCCATGGCAAATAAAACCTTTTTCTGCAAAAGTCCTGCCCCTTTTTAGTGGAAAACCTGTTACCTGTGAAACTTACAATGCTGAAATACCTCTATTCCCCACAAGGTTTTGCAGTTTGAGGATTCCACTCTGAACAAATATGTTCTATCCACATGGGCTCACATATCATCCCATGTTCCACTGCAGAATTGGAAAGGGTTCAAAAGATTTGGGTGACTGGTCAATAGCAGGCTTAGTTGGAGCTAGAGCCTAAACTAGGAGTAGAAATCTTACTACTGTTCTATGCAGCCTTGTGCTTCTACCAAGGAGAAAATATTTAATTTGAACTTAGAGGAAAAATGGATCAAAAATTGCAAAAAGGATATATAGACTGGAACCTGACATGAAACACTGATCAGTTGGATCTCTTGTCTGTGGCACATGAGACTATGGAAAGGAAAAAAGGCAACCTTGTATTGCTCGCATGATACACTCCCAGAAGAAGGAGCAGAATGTTATAATTAGTTCTGTCAATGTCACATTCAGTAAATCAAGAATAGGACTTTATTTTCCAGCACCACTATAAGGAGAAAAGAAATAGTAAAGATAGCTTTGCTGTTACATTAATATAAAATAGAGATACTGGCAGGTCTGTGGAGTGCCATTAAAGGCACTCATAGCAATACCCTGTTGGCCTCATTTACCAAATTGAGTATATATTTATGTACAATAAAAATATTAGTGATTTAGATTTTTATGTGAATGCAAATGTCATTGCCAGATTGATCTTTATTTACCTTCAGATGTCATCAGAAATACTCATTCATACACAGTTCAAAATAAATTCATGTTTTAGGTTCTGTGTATTTTGGGAACCATTAAGAAACATTATTTGGGAGGCTATGAAATGTTATTGTCATACATAAATAATTCAGTTTCTCTTTTCATTGATGTGCCACGTGTTTGAAAGTATTTACACATTAGCTTGAAAATATTATATAATGGTTGTCTGGAGAATTTGTCTTAAATATAAAATGTAGTTTGATTAAAAGAAAAGGAAAAGGAGGAGAAGCTGATAATTTCTCTCAGCTGTTGTTTTTCACTGTGAGTTCTCTGTGCCTGGCTCATATCCTCTTGGGAATACCATTATAGATAATCCCTTTAGCAAATTTGCCCAGGCTCTTTTCTATTGTAAAAACAGCTTCCACTTCCTAACTTTTTTCTTTCTCCCATCCAAAGGAGTAAATTAAACTGCAAAATTTTACTTGTGCTTTTAAGTTAAAATGGTATTCATGAACAACACTCATCTAACAACTGTAGTTTCTTCTGTCAGAAAATGAAACTGTTAAACATGCAATAAGCTTTTTTTAACACTAGAAGCATTTTAGATAGAAATTCATTATTTAAACCGCATTCTGCCATATTACTGAGCAGTACCACAGAGTTGCTTTTCTCAATTATATCACAAAAGCAGATGAAATAGATGAAGCAATCAGATATTCAAACCTTGGGATATAAATTTTTCATTACCAGATTACAAGCCCTTCTGAAAGATTTATTTTTTATATAGATAGTTAGAATTAATTCTGAGGAAAGGCATTTCAACTTTGCAACTGAACTCATATTCACAGAATCATAGAATCATAGAATAGTTAGGGTTGGAAAGGACCTTAAGATCATCTAGTTCCAACCCCCCTGTCCCACTAAACCATGCCACCCAGATCTCTGTCCAACCTGGCCTTGAACACTGACAGCGATGGAGCATTCACAACTTCTCTGGGCAACCCTTTTAAAATAGTTTCCGGCATGGCAACGCCTGAGCAATAGTGTCAATGGTCCACCACTGAACTAAAGAAGATGACACAAAACATGCAGAGTGTGAAAGGCAAAAATTCACTGTAATAAATTCAAACTAGTTCAACTGTGTAGCAAAATTTTAAATATTTTGTACTATTGTGGTTTAAGCACTGAACCCAGGATATGTACGAACAGTGGTGTATTGCACTCTCATCTTTTCTAGAGCAATAACAAAATAGAGAAAAGTTATAAGTATTCCAGCCTCATGGGGCACTGTTATATTTCAATGACCAAGGAAGTCTTAAAAAAAAAAAAAAAGCCAATTTTTTTTTTTTTTTTTTAATTTTGAATAGTAATCCACGTTGCTTAAAATAGAAATGCTATTGGTCTATAATAAAAACATGAACTGTTGGCTAAGCTGTTACCATTGAATACTACTGGTCTATATAAGTACAAAACCAATTAAAAACAAAAAAAACATGCTACTCCCCTCACCCCCCCAATATAAAGTCTGAACTTCCTGTTAATTTTCAAAAGGTACAATGAGTAATAAAATCAGAATTGTTCTACATCATTACCCATTTTAGCAGAAACCTGTAGCTAATATGCTTACTCCAAACTTCAAATCAGGTATGATACCTTCTTAAACACCAATATCTATATATTTCTGTTGTCAAAATCAACAGTTTTCTCCTGTAATCTTTTATAAACCAAATATTTGACTAAAAGCATGTTATTAAGGGCATTGTTCAAATGCTTCTTAAACACTGATGGATTTGGGGAATATGCTTAAGCCAAACTTAGAAAAAGCTTATGGCACCTTATTTTATACTTGCCCACAAATACAAAGGTCAGAAACAGAGGTTTTTCCTGCTAACTCCATCTTTCCTTCTCCCCCTTTTAAATCCCTAGCCCACATAAGCATCATTCTCTATAAAGCATCTTAAGCTTAGTTTTTGACTTGTTTTTTTCTTTTATAATGGCTAGTAAACATATGTGGTTCTTTATCTTGAGATGGAAATACTAATATTTATAATAGTCCTACAGTTATAGTTTCAGTCACCTTAAAAAGTGAAGCTACAGTATATCACCAAGCCTTTTTCTCTTCTTGACTTTTAGTAATTGAAAAATGATACGAGCATTCATGGCAGGTCAAGGTGCATGGTCTGTGACTTGGCCACCATGCCCCAAATGTACTTTTTTATTACTTTTTCTCCTCTTTTTGAACTGCATTTATTTTACTTGATTGTATATATGCAAATACACACTTTAGTCATGGATAAGCAGGCTAAAGTGTCTGTTTATATAAAATAAAATAGTTATCTAACAGGTACTGTTTATCACCTAGTAAGGCCTTCTGTTTTCTGTAAAAGAGTAATGTACTTATAGCCTTTCTGTATGGGAAATATGTGCCTGAGGGGAGCAGAGGGTCTCTGAAAGATAATTCTCTGGGGTAGTGGTTTTGACAACTTTGGTATGTGTAATGCTAGCCATTTTTCTTTTCTGGTTCATACTGTGCCAGCACCATCTCAACATATGTGAATCGGTAGGCAGTAGGCAGCAGGGTTAAAAGTGGATATACATATTTATTTAGGGAGATGAATGTCAAGAGCTTATCTGCTCTTAACAGCGGATGATTTTACGAGTCAAATGCTTTACTTGTGCTGTCACTCTGGTTTAGGTTGCACAGTGCATATCGTCTTGGCATTTCTAGTCTTGATAGCAGTCTCTTCCGCTTCCTCTGCTGTTGATGTGCCTTCATCCTCCTGGGCCATGGAAGGGAGGAGTCTACGAGAGGGAAGTCTCCATCCACAGTGCTGTGGTTAGTACTTCCTTCAGCCATCTCCTGTAGCTGTTCAGTTCTCCACGAGTACTCATGCTGGTTGATGATGTACTGGCTGGTGTTGTGGGGTGCACTCATCCCTGACGGGAAGTACCCTGCCATGTTCATGGGCCGCAGGTGCTGTCTTGCCTTTTGCAACTCTTGACCCCTGCCACTCTGCTCACCTGCTTGTTCTTGGAGGAGGAGCTCAGTGCCTTGTTGTTGTTGATTCCTTCTCCAGTTGTGATCCTGACAGTATGCCTCCCTAGGCTGCTCACACTGTGGTCCATGAACAGTACCCTTGCACTGGCCACCCCGTCTTCCACAGCCATTTGAAAAAGATTCACTAGGATCCCTCTCTGTGAGATGTCTGTTAAAAAAACGTTCTTCTCTGCACTGCCATTGTCTTCTGCCCCTGCCAGCTTCCTTACAGCAGCAGAGCAAGTGCGATAGTTTGTCCAGCTTCTGCTGCTGCCCTTGCCTGTTGCCAGTGCCTTCATCTTGCTGCATTTTCTCACACTGCCAAGGTTTGCCTATGGCAAACTGTATGGCACAGCTGAATGGTCTCTGACAGGGGTGGTCTGGGTATGCAGCAAGGTCAGCATCCTTGCTCTCCTTAGGCATGTTTAGGTGTGAGGAAACCGTGTAACTTGTCTGATCCATGCTGACACTCTGACATCTGGTGGAAGGTCTTCACCTGGGGTAGCCTGGAATCAAAGTGATGAGATGCCTTGCCACCCTGCATGGCAGAACCAGCAGGGCATGTTTGTGACATAGGGGTGACGTCACCAGGGCACCAGACTTTGTGACCCTAGCCTCAGTCAGCATGGGGGACAGGGTGCACATGTGCCTCATTAAGATATAAGCCCATCACTCTTACCAGGTCTAGGTTTAATGTTAATCTTATTCTTTTGCTTGTTTCAAAGCATCCTATAAAAGTGAGTGGATGCTATTCTGGCTATGTGGTGGAATAAGAAAAAAAGCAAAAAAAAAAAAAAAAACCAACAAAACCAAAACGAAAAAAAAAAATCTTAAAATCCTGCATCAAGTCCTTTACATTGCCTGTTGAAATTAAATTTTGCCTTTTTATTATGAAAGGTAGAAAGATGGATAGCAAACCTAATTTTCTAACCGTACTATATTTACATCTCATCAGATGCTATTTGTAGCATCCCTTTTGTTGGCTTCTTGGGGTACAGAATAAATAATTTGTCTGCTAGGGCGAGAGAAAAAGTTATAGAAAAGGTTGAAGCCAAGTGTTATGCAGCACACTTATCTATTGAAAAATAGGTGATGCATCCTTGTTCTCACCATACAAAGATAAGGATGGGGTCTTTTTGTGGTCGTGTTTGTCCCTGTAGGAAGTTTACAAGGCTTGTGTGACTAACACGCTTGAAAGAGTTTCCCATTCCTGCAGCTTTCATTAAATTAAAGAAACCAAACAAACAGACAAACAAACAAAAAAAAAAAAAAAAAAAAACACAAAAAAAAAAAAACAACAACAAAAAAACCAGCACGTGCATCAAATTGAGCTTGCCAAACATAAAAAACAGGGTCACATCAACCCTTGACTTTTGGCTTTGGTATGATATCAGGTGTTACTATTTTTCAACGCATGATGGCAGTAATAGCCCGTGAAATGGCTGACGGCGCACGCATGAAACAAAATCCCTTTTACTTCTTTTTTTCTAGAGAATGCTACAGGTTTTGCTTATGAATCTTGACAATTACCAAGCTCAGCTCCACAGGATAATGAAAAAAAAAAAAAAAAAAAAAGACGAGGTTCATAGTCTCTGCTCAATCAAGGTGGCCCTATCTATTGTTCCTGATAGTTTGTGATCTCAGACTTGATGTATGAAGCAGCAATCTGGTGCTTTGTGACTGAAGGCACATCAACAGGCTGTGCTGCTGAGACAACCCTGTATTCTCCCAGCTCCAATATACAGCAGCAGAAATAGCTACATTGCTGCAAAAAATCCTAGGTTTAGAGTGTTTACAGAGAAGGGCTCAAAGGGTAACATAGCTCCACTCTTTTAGACAACTGATGTTTTCCCAGCAGTTCAGTCCCCCAGACCTAAAAATGATTTATGTGTTGTTTATTCTTCCTGTAACACTCTCAGCAGATGTTCTCAAAAGATATCAACCATATGACTGCTGCAGTGATGTGTTTGTAAAATGTAGCAACAAACTTTTCCTTTTAAAACCAGTACTGGCTTTGCTTTTGTGATTCATTAACAGACTCTTTCTAAGAGTGTGGACTTCCTAGCAGAGAGGGATTGGCAGAAATTTTCCCTGCAGACTCATGCTCCTGTTCACTTCCAGGCCTTTGCTACATGTCCAGACAGGAGTGAAGGAAACCAGCAGCAGTTTGGCCCATAAGTGACTCAAACACATAACCATGGTATTACTTGTGCTAACCTCTGAACTATTTTCAACTGTAAGCTGAAACTAAGCTTCAACTGTATTAGCTCTGATAACACTGTCATGCTATAAGGGTAGGATAAGACCTGGACAGTTAAGGAATTCAAGGCAGAAACACATTTTCAGACAGTGGATTCAGAATAATTGGGAATACCCTCCTACAACCCAGAAAACAGGATGTGGCAAACCTGGAGACCTAATGATACACTAAAGGTGTCATGGTAACCAATAGGTGGAAGCTGCAGGTTTTTGGTTATGTTCCATGGCATTAAAGTTGGGTAGCATGGAATGCATCAGACACCTCACATGTTGTCTGATGACAAGTCAAGCTTTGCAGATGTTTTCTGCAGGTATCCAATTCTACTTCATAAAAACTTATTTGCCCTTACTAGACTTTCCTGATTATTGACCCAGTATTGAGTATTTGGAAAGTGAACTATCTGCAAAACTAACACTTTCCATTTGTCACTCATGTACTTAGACACTGCCTACAAAGAATATATATATGCCTTTCTGTCTGGAGGGCAGAGAATTTCAATTTAAGCAGTACAGCTGTCTTTCTGTGTCAAAAAATGTACCCATTTGTATTCCCATTTGAACTTTGAAGCAATGATTTGATGTTAGGCTGTTCTAGGTCAGGGTTTGCTTCCAAAAATTCTGCTTGATTTAGTTGCTGAGAGACGTGTTTGATTTTTCAACTTCAGACAAACAAAATTCTCTCTCTTTATTGTGACCTTCTGGCTTCCTTACTTTTTCAAACCCACTCACCTGGGCACATACCCTCTTACATACTATGAGCTTTCTATTTTATTGCCTCAGATTTAGGCTTTGGAGATATATTTACAGTGCAGTATTAATTCTGTTTTAGGAATAAGCTTGTCTACATGGCACTGGCCCCATCTGTGGGAGTTCTGAAATATATTAACATTAGGGGTGAAATGACTGTAGATTAGACAATGTTCAACTTGTCTAATTGAATATTGGGGATATATGTGGTCAGTTGATTTGTTGGAGGGAAGAAATGCCATCCGGAGGGACCTTGACATGCTTGTGAGGTGGGCTGATGCCAACCTCATGAAATTTAACCTTGACAAGTGGAAGGTCCTACACCTGGGTCAGGGTAATCCCAGGCACAGCTACAGGTTGGGCAGAGAAGAGATTCAGAGAATTCCTGAAGGACTTGGGGGTGTGGGTCGATGAGAAACTGAACATATACTGGCAGTGTGAACTCGTAGCCCAGAAAGCCAACCATATTTGGACTACATCAAAAGGAGAGTGACCAGCAGGTCAAAGGAGGTGATTCTGCATCTCTACTCTGCTCCTGTGAGACCTCACTTGGAGTATTGTGTGCAGTTGTGGTGTCCTCAACATAAAAAGGACATAGAACTGTTGGAACAAGTGCAGAGGAGGGCCACGAGGATGCTTAGGGGACTGGAGCACCTCCCGTATGAAGATAGGATGGTAAAGTTAGGGCTGTTCAGCTTGGAGAAGAGAAAGTTGCGTGGAGGCCTCATAGCAGCCTTTCAGCATCTGAAGGGGGCCTATAGGGATGCTGGGGATGGACTCTTCATTTGAGACTGTAGTGAGAGGGGAAGGGGTAAAGAGTTCAAACTTAAACAGGATAAGTTTAAATTGAATCTGAGGAGGACATTCTTTACTGTATGGGTGGTGAGGCACTGGAATGGGTTGCCCAGGGAAATTGTGAATGCTCCACTGCTGGCAGTGTTCAAGGCCAGGTTGGACAAAGGCTTGGTTGGCATGATTTATTGTGAGGTGTCCCTGCTCATGGCAGGGGAGTTGGAACTAGATGATCTTAAGGTCCTTTCCAACCCTAACTATTCTATGATTCTATGATATGAGTACTGAGACATTTAAACTCAACACAGAATCATGGTTGTTTTTCAGATGGTGCCCCAAAGCCTGCACAAAGCATGTGTCTGGAAATAGGCATATGCTCAAGCAGTACAAATGCGCAGAAAGTGATGGATGTTGCAAGCTTTGGTTGGTAGTGAGAAAGTGATATATATGTACCATATTCTTCTACAGGCAGTATCCATTATCAGTCCACCATATTGACAGAGACAGAGATTTCAAAGCAAAGAACAGCTCGATAGAACAAATAATGTTTTCCTTCTCACAAAATATATAAAGCTTGTCATTTACATGTAGATTGAAGGAATAGGGAAACTGTCTCCCAAAGGCAAGCCAAAATGTACAGAATAAAGCACTGTAGATTGTGTGTATTCAAGCATATGCTGCATATCATCCTGTTGACCATTAAACACAGCACCAGATTTAAGGCCTGAAAAAAGTCTGTAGTTTGAAGGAGTTTTTAAAAATCATTGACCTTTCAGTTCCTATTAGAACTAGAGGTTGGAAATAAAATGTTGTTTCATCTCTAAAAGTTTTGTGTGTAAGAACAATTCATGTCTTCGGAAGGAAATGTTAAAATGAAGATAGCTGTTTCTCTGCAGTTTATTCTGTATAATTGTCTGAAAAAATGAAAATTTATCATAAACAAAGTGAAAGGTTTGTTTTTTTTTTTTGCTTGTCTGGATTTCAAAACTGCCAAGTTGGTAATGGTATATCATAAAGGCACAGTTACTGTAGCCTGCTGTATTTCTTCAACTCTGATTTTAGCCTGTGTAAGGCTGCTGGGTATAAACCCTGCTGTTCATGTTTCCTATCCTAGAAAGGATAGGAAAGGGTCATATTCTATCCTACGAAGTGGTGATGAGGGCGAAGAATGCGGTTTCTGTCAACAGAGTTTCCATTGCCTGACCTGACAGAAATTTAGCATGTCAGCTGCATTTAGTTTTTAAAAAAGCATATGTGTCCAGTTAGATGAAAGAGAACTTTGATATGAAACAAATATCAGCTTGTGTAAAGTGGAAGGATTTGTTATGTATTACGAGGATTATTTTGACTCAAGTCATTCATCAAACCTTTGTCTCTCAAGATGTGCAGGTGTTCTTTGCTGCTTGTCATTGTGGGACAGAATTGCAAGTACCCATGTTGTAACTAGTGGAACTTTACTGGGGGCTTTCTCCCTAGAAAAATTTATTAAAGCTCATCCACAAAAGGAGGAGAGTTGCTTAAACCACCCAAAGGGAGGTAATTCTCTAATTTTTAAGTGCAAACATTCTTGTTATGGAACAGGTGGTTACCTCAGTCCAGTGGGCAAGATATGTTAGGGAGCTTGTACATTCTTGTCCAGATTTGTCCTGCACTCTAATACTGTCATATTAAAAAGGGCGGTTCCTTCAAGCCTTTATATTTGACAAGCCTGACAGTGTCCCAAGAAAGACGACACCTTTGTACTTGACCAGCTTTAACCTGGATTTAGTCATTTAATGTGCATAAGATAAAATTCTTATCAATTAGACGTCCCTATGGGGAAGAAGACAGTGTCAGCCTGTCAACATATCCCAGAAGTTATGATAGAGTCTTCCCCTTTCCTTTCCTAATTGCACATATTTATACCATTCGATTCAGGTTAGTTAACTCCCGGTATCCCTCCCACCATGTAAAGAGTGGCAGTTAATTTGCATAAGGTTATCTCGCTTTTGTCAAAAAGTCATCCTAGTTATGTTTTGCTGACATGTGAAGCCATATGTTGACAGTGTCTATGTGCTTCCAGGATGCAACAGTCTTCCAGTCTTCAAGGGTAGTCTTTCCTGATTAGAAATTTGTTAGCTGTGTTTCTTGGTCCACCTACATAAGGTAAAGCCTCCTCTCCCACAATCAGTTCTTTGTTCATCAGCGTTCATTCTGACCTTGTAGGAGGCCCTTGTATCTGTCTAGGTTTTTCCATAATAACACAGGTGTCAATTTTTTAACTATATGCTTATGGAGCTTGAGTGACTCTAGTCATATATATTTTCGTTACTAGTGGTTGTAAGAAACTCTTGCTTTTGCTTTTAAAAATAGGACCTTCAAGTTCCCACTCCTAAAGGGAGCATAATAGAGCCTGGCCACAGTGCCTTCACTTCACTCCACACTGTTCAGTTTCTTTTAGTATGTGTCGAGGTTGCAGGGTTGTCGAGGGAGCTATCACCAGGTAGATTCTATGTATGCCCCCTGCATCCTACGCTGGGAGTAGCAGCTGCATTTTACCCTAGGATTTCCTTAGTGTTATAAGTTTTTGGGGCCAGGTGTAGGTGGTCTCTGATTTTCCCCCATTTTCCACAGCTCTAAAACCAGAAAAGCAGAAAAACTCAGTGAAATTGTTTCAAATAACTGGAAACTGAGCCATGACTTCACAACAACATTTGTGAATTGAGCCTGTGAATTCTGGTTCTTAGAATATTGAACTGTGATATTTTTTTGTGACTGTGTAAACACACCAAGGGGAATTTTTTTCCAATTCCTATGCAGAATAAAGTTCAGTATTTCTCTAATAAGCTATTTTACATGAGGCTTTTAGTATCCAACTAATCTGGCAGGCAAGTTTATCAGAGATACAGAAGACAGCTTTGAGCCTCATCTCATTGCACAGACCAATTAATACTGAGGAAGTATAAATAAATAGTTCATGTATTTTTGAAGGTAATCTGATACAAGTTTAAACTTTAAATCTCAGTATTGATTCAGGACAAGATTCTGTTTGCTTAGGAAAATGTATGTTTTGTCATATTGCTAGTAGTTTTCCAAAATGAAGGGACCTTTAAGGAAAGACATCAAAAAGTGGATGAAACTCTGAGAGAAAAATATTAATTAAATGAAAAGGGATAAGTATTCAGTGGTGTACAAATTTTATTTCTATTTCATTATTTGCTATGTAATAGATTTTAACATAAAAAATATTTCACTCTAGAAGTCTTACATTAGATCTGAATAATTCAGCATAAAATGTTGCATATGCATAGATCTTTTATTACATTTAGTACAGTTCTGGCAGTAAGAGTTTATTCTTAATATTGCTATGCAGCTTACAGTTCAGCAGATAATGGAGCTGTCGAAGCATTTCATGTTATTCTTTGTCTCTCAGTAATTGATTTAATTATAAATAGAAATATTTACCAAATTAATGAGATCTGGAAAAAGAAATGTCTTCCTTAGTGTATCAGAGAGCTAGTAATTTTTCTTTAAGATTATTATAGTGTATAATATTGGCTTCTGTCAGAGCTTAGATGAGGTTACCAACTGGCAAACGGGGTAGACACATGTACGCATAAGGTGTTCTGCTCAGGTTGATGGGATTACCATCCAGTCTGATGTCTTCAAGAGCCCTACGCACATAAGTAAAATCTTTCATTTTGCAGAAAGTGTCTTCATGCATCTCTTGAATGTTGTTGTTCTAAAAAAACCACAAGAAACCAGATCGGAACAGTCATCTAAAAGTATTTTTTTACTCTTTTAAGCACAATTTATGGATGTATTTTTAATGCCAACAGGATAATTTCTTGAATCCAAGGGACTGGATTGCAGCAGCAGGTCATCAACAGAGAAATCTTACAAACCAAGGGAAAATATCTTGGCCAGTGTAAAGCTTCAAAACTAGGTAACTCAAATCATGTAGCAGAGACAGCCTTTGCAAGAGGGGCCTGGTAGAAGTACAGGGTGTTTTCATTTCTGAGATCATAGTGAAGAGACTTATTAATGCAAATTGGAATCAGCATAGGTCAGTCCAAAAATCACAGAACAATAATTATCATACTAACAACTTGTTATGCCTCAACCTGCAAAGGCACAAATCTGCAGCCTGATCTGTGACAATTTTCTTTCCTTAGAGCCTCTCATATTAGCTTAACCCACATCTGTATATATACAGATTTAATGCTTTATATTTTATTTCTTTGATTTAATTCCTCTCATACAACTTATCTTCACAAAGCTTTTGTTCTTGAAGTGAACCATTTCCAACAATGAATCTCTAGAATGCAATATTGTTTGAAAACAGAGACTAAAATGGTTATCTTCTAAAATGAGGCTTGTCTGAAAATTCTTCCCTTCTCCATTCCTTTGATAGTCAGAAAAAGTTGAGCTCACTAGCTTTGGTCTGTAGCACATAGCACTGAATATTTAATTTACAGGCATGGGCAGGTAAAAAAGATAGCTAGTATGTAGAGTATTCATGTAGATTTATTTAGTGAAAGGTAGAGATCAAATTATGTAAGGTTCATCAAGTTATTTATTCAAACATATTTTTCTATATTTAATTAAAAAGAAATGTTCTGATAATCAAAACCGAGCATTGGTACAAGAGGAGATAAAGGGAATGGAGCAGATGTGAAAAAGGTTAAAGAATTCAGAAACAAAGGTTTAAGTAAAAGCAAATTAAAAAGAAAAAAAAAAAAAGATTACAGAAAGATGATGAATGGAATATTGCAATGTAGTCAAATGGAAAAGTCTGGCTGAAAGATGTTAGGAATTGGGAATGACCTTTATTAAAAAAAAAAAATGAAACATAATCTATATAGGTACGAGCATCATGTAAAACAACTTTCATTTGGTATCCAAATGCATTCCTGATGGAAGGTTTGCATGAGCATTGTGAAGGACTTCTATTCTTGAAGTCTTTTAGACTAATGTTGCTCTTGACAGCTGTGAACCTGACTTTAGTCTCTACTCACAATAAACCTAGAATTTTATGTTTGAAAATTATTGTATTACAAATTTTAATAATTAATGCTTAGTTGACCCAAATTTTACTTCTTTCAAATACTGTTTTCACTAGTTAATTGTATGTTTCTAATAGTTTGTTTTGTCAAGCACGCAGAGTTTTGGATAAACAGAAGAAACAAAAGGACAATCATTACCTTTTCCAGTTTTACTTACTGTTTGAACAAGACAAATAGAACCGTTACTTCTGTAGCCTACCTGAAGATGAAGGGATTGGAGGCTTTCAGGCAGAGGCAGTGGAATGTGATCCAAGTTATTGTCAGTGATGTAAAGATGCTGCAGTCCATGTAGATCCTAGAGAATTAATGAAAAGGTGGGGGAAAATGACAGACATTGAAAATCTCTAGCAAGCAAATTTGAAATCTATCACTGAAATATGCACTGCCGGATACTAAGAGATATTGTTTCAGCATGATGTGATTGAAAAAGCAGAAATTCAAGACAGCCATGAACTTTCATTTGTACAGGCTGAGATCTGTTGCTGTTAAAGATTGTGTTTGGATTCAAATGAAGGAAAAAGATTTCTTTGAAATCTCTAGAAAATTGGTAATTAGAGAAGCAATTTCAATGATGTTTTTCTGAAGTGAAAGTACTGCTTCTCTTAGTCATTATGCAAAAAGGCTTCCTATTCTGTTTATTTTCCTGCTTATGTGACAAGCTTACTCATTTTTGCAGAAGTGTATTTATGTTGAAGCAAATAATAACTGCATAAGAAGTGCCTGAGCTAATAATTTCTTTCATTTGAAAAGGTAAATATTTTTTTCCCTTGATTTAGTGAAAGAAGGAGCTTTTTCTGGTAAAAATAACCATAGTAAACCTTTCTAGGTCAATAAGAATCAGTAGAATAGTCTCATTTTACTCCCTTTTTATGCACATAACTTGTCATTGTATCTAACTACTTTGAATGCAGTGTCTTAATTTAATTCATACTGACAGAACTTTCAGATTTCTGGATGTAGGTTACTCCCATATGTGGGAAATAAATACAGAAACTCCTTCACAGCTAAAATCAGGACAGTGCAGAAGAAAAGGGTGTTAGGCCAGAGCCTCAGTTTGGAGGACTCATTTTTTCCCACTGTTCCTGTTCCCAACACCTGCCTTGTGTTTGGTTAGGAGAAAATATGATTCTGCAACTGCTGTTGTTTGCTTCATCAATAACCTGTTTTCCAAAGGAGGAATTTAGAGATGCCTAGTTACACCTCCCTTGTTAGATGGAATTTAATAGTGCGTATGATCCAGCTTTGACACGTAAGCTAGCCTATATTCTGTAAGGACCTCGCATTTCACATGCAGTTAGGAGTAGTGCATGGCTGCTTCCCCCCACCAAAATTTTCATGGAAGAATGATCACTCACAGGCTCCAAATTCCCTGATTTTCAAGGTAGAAAGAAAGTATACCTATTTCATGAACAGTCGAGCAAGTTCCCCTGTAAATACATGACAAAGTAGGTTTGAAGGAGCGCCGTCCACAGAATCACCTCTCTTTTCTACCTACGTGTACAGGAACATCAAGCAGGAGTCTTGCTAGTCATTTGGATATTTGGTTCACAGATGTAAAAATAATGTACCATCATAGGTCTTGTGTGGATTTTTGTAAAGAAGATAGAGCTTATATATTTCATATATTTTATGTTTCATAGATTACCCAGTTGTCAGTACAGTCATGGTGCCTATAGTCTTAATGATTTTACTACTGTAGATGAACACTTAGGCTGCTCTTCTGATCACTTCCTTTGTAAAGAGAAAAAAAACCTCTTTTCCATCAAACCCAGACTTACCTTAAATGCCTCATTACGTATTCCTTTACGACCAAGTCTGTTCTTACTAACATCAATGAATGTTAAGGTAGATGGTAATTCAGGGAGTTTTCTTATTCTATTATCACGAAGCACCAACTCCTGAAGCTGGGGCAACCTCCAGAAGGCATCTTCATGAATCTCTGATATAAAGTTTGCAGTCAAATCTATCCTCTTTAAATTGTCTGGCAGAGAAATAAAATAGAACAGACATATAAGAATGTATTCCCTGGAAGTTTTTCTGAAAAAAACAGAAAAAGGCAAATGGGTTATTTAAATTGTAGGTGAAATATTTTGAATCAGGCTCATTCATAACCCACTATGTGATTGAATTTTCTCTCTTTCTCAGTATAAAATGAAATAATCAATATTTGAACAGGTCACATCAAGAAGAAAACCAATACCTTGTTCTCATGCTCTTTAGAACTGCCCATGTCATTCTTCACACATGTTCTAGTGAAGGATTTTAAAGTTAATAGTTTTAAAATTTCTGTGTGTTCTGGAAATATTTAAATGGCTATCGTTTGGAAAAAAGCACATTTTAATGGAAATGAACACATTCCCTACCCTCTTGTTTCACATGTTCCTTTATCTTCAACATTTCCCTCCATGTAAGAAATTTGACGTGATTTTTTTCTAAAACACACTTATTTTTTCCAATCAGAAAAGAAAAATTAAAATGATTTTTGGCAAAAGAAAACAATATCTAAATATCAGTGCAGTGATATTCATTAATTTGAAAAGTATTAATCTGTTGTTCAATTATATTTTCCATCCAGAATGTTTTAAATTTTACTTCATTCTTTTCTTATGCTAACAGCATATTTTGGCCTAAATTAATTTTCTCTCTTCATAGAATTTATTCCTCTTGCTTTTTGATACAGCAAACCTGTCCCTTTCGAACCTTCATCTTGGTTTAAGCAAATCAAACCCTTCTAGTCTTTCCCTGGGTTATTGTAGTAGCCTTTTTATACACTAATGATGCTTCTCATCATGAAGTCGATAAACTTTATTCACACAAAAGCTAGGTCTAAACCAAAGAATATGGCTTCATATTCAAGCTGGTGGGTGTATAATATTCCCTTTCTCATTTGAGAGCTCTGAAGGGTTTGAATGGCCTTTGGGCCCCCTTGAGACCTGCCTGCTGATTGCGATGGGGATCACCATGCTGGCATGCATGCAGAGTGTGTTCTACCCACAACCACTTCATCTGGCCCTGAGAGTTAAGC